>JAVQJG010132586.1:0-14622 GCA_036024015.1 Craterocephalus amniculus | reverse complement strand
AGTGCTGGAAGCGCAGCCAGCGGTCGTCTGACTGCAAGTCACGTTATCCTGCTAATTAGTGTATTAAAAACTTAACGGCTGAACCTGATATTTTTGGACTTTTAGTAGATAGTTGTTGTCTTTAGTTTTACCTGCTTATTTATTTGGAAAAGCAAACACATCAATATTTACGAGCAGTTTCGTTGCCACAGAGCCGCTCAGGAAGACCGTTTCTCATCCAACTGTCACATGTCAGAAGCTACGGAGTTGCAACAAATGTCCGCCCTTTTCTGCTTCTGATTGGCTGTAAGATCACAAACCCTGTGTACTGATGGGCTGCTGGTTTCTGTCATTCATAGCAGCCTCCGCTCATGTGCTGCTGACTGCTTCAGACTGTGGGCAGGTGGCTGCCACACCACTGAGACAAGACAGCACAAACTGATGAACGTAACACGCTTTTATCACTACATCGCTATGAATAATATCCAGGGACACTTTATTCACAGTAAACCATTAATTTACTTTTATATGGAAGATTTATTAAATAAAACTTCTTAGGATAAGTGCATGGCAAGTTTGAGAAAGGATGGCAGATGCAGAGAAGTTCTTTTCAGAGTTACTTGGACCAGCCAATCAATTAACAGGTTCCGCCTTGCGTGCTTTGATTGACAGACTAAGTCATTCTGCTGGAAAACTTTCCACAAATTGTCTCTGCACGCCCCTGTTGCTGTCTTATTTATTATTGTTGCATATTGTTTATTTAACCTTTTCTTTTTGTGCTACTTATACAAGGGCTGTTGTCTGTTCCCTTTCTACACTATTGTTTTATGCTCCTTTCAACAATCTGGAGAGTTTTGTCTTTTCTTCACATCTTTTATTTTTTTTATCTAAATTTGGCACACTTTTTAAAATAAATTAGGGGTCAAACCACATGGGTGGGATGGTAAGATGGCTGTGTGGGTAATAAAAGCATTAGGTGCGAAGGGTTGAGCGGTGGGCAGTAATAAAAGGACCGAGGGCCAAGTTTGTTTCGTTTTTTGAACACTTACATCTGAAAAGAACAATTTTCACATTAAAGACAAGATATAATATAATGTTGTAGATAATTGGTATTTTGATCCTTTGAAAGTTTTACAGTAAATGCTGTGGTGGAAATTTCATAATTATAGATCAGTTTTTGTGTTCATGATTATTCGTTATCATATCATCTGCTTTTTTACAGTCATGGAGTTCCTTTTGAACAGTGGTGGAAATTTCAGAACAGACTGAAACTAATTAAACAGTCAAATCAATCATTAATGTTTGACTTTGTTGGACACATTTTTCCCACAAAATTAGGACAAAAAAAAAAAACAGCCAAAACAAAAAAATTAATGAGTTGATTCTTAAATCTTGCTTCATATTTTCATTATATTGTAAACTCTTTATCTTTGCACTGTCCTGCTTGACTATGAGCCAACTCTCAAAGTAAGCTGTAGTTAGCTTAATCAAACAATGAGGTGAAAAAATGTAATTATTTTCTTATTGGAAAAGTGGTTTCATAACAGCTATCTGATTGCTAAAATTATGTCTCTGGACAAGCAGTTAATCTAAAGTGAAATCAGAGCAAGGTTTCTCACTGAATGGGATAACAGACAGGTGTGAGTGAGCAACACATAAAGAGCTCTGCAGAGTTTGGATCCATCAATCAGACATTTTGTGTCTCAGCTTAGGAAATATAAGAGCATTATTACCCTCCCTTGAGTGTTGGCCAACACAAATCACTCTGAGAACAATATTGTCAACAAGGTCAAAGGGGAAGCCATGGTGACCCCCTCAGCAACTGAGGACTAATGTTTAAGGGTCTAGCATCAGGTAAACCTTGCAGGATAAGAACTAAAATTCCTGCTATCACTGCTGCCCAAATAGATGACCAAAGTTAAAGGTCTTGCTTTAAATGTAGGCAGCTTTTAAAGGACAGCGGTTCAAGAAGGGCTAAGGTGATGCTTTGGAATGAACGAGGCAAAGATCTGACGTTAATCCAATATTTTGCATCAGTATGTGTTAGTCTGAACATAAATAATCTATCTTTTTCAGACAGCATGTAGGAAAGCTCCCTACATTTGAATGAAATGTAGAATACTTTGTATCAGTGAAAATTGACATAGATTTGCTGTTTGTTTCTTTCCCTCTATGATTCAGAGTAATGCATTTTTTATTTTAAGAGGTTTTGTTTGTGTGTCCAGCAGTTTTTGTTTTGCCTTCTGCAGAGTGTGAAACCCATTACCTGACAAGGCAGAAAAAGGGACTTTTTATAACATAATGTCTTGAGAGCATCTTTACACACAAGCCATTACATCTTCCTGTCCTAAACCAAAGACTTTTTAATGGGTAATTTTTGGCAATTCCATGTTAATGATGAACATGTGAAGCTCTACCTCCAAACTTCAATTTTACTCGAGGCCATTTCATTCTTTGTGCGTTAACAAAATAATCAAAGACTATGTTTTTTCCTTTTTTCTGTAAGATTTATGTTCAGTATGATATTTTTAAAAAAGAAAGAAAGACATTGTGCCCCAGGACACAAATCAATAGACCAAGAGTTGTGACAGCTTCACAGACCTCTGTGAAATTATGTTGTTCCACCTAACATTTAGTTGAATGTCTAAATCTGCTAGAAGACAACAAGGTTACACAAATAAATCGATTAAGGAAGTCTGATGGATGAAAGTTAAGTAGAAACTCAAGGTCGATTCCCGAGTGAAACAAGTTTACCACAGCAAATGTTCTGCAGGGACCTCAGTTTGTTTTGTTACGAGGACAAAAGAGGATCAGAGAATCCCTTTTCCTTTATGAATCTTTATAGGTAAAATAAATAATCTAATTTCCAGCTACTCTGAACAAAATAAAATGGCTTAGACTACTGCTTTACCTCATCCGACTCGAATTAATCGACACACTAACACAACCGATGGTCTTCAATTGTGTTGAAAGACAAATCAAAACAAGCTCTAATTGCTGCAGTAGAAAGAACGTCTGATGCAGGGAAAACTGACTGAGTGCAAATAATAGAATACTCAGTTTTCTTTTGTAGGGATGCTGTTCTTTTTCCTCTGCTGTTTCCTTGGAGACAGAACACAGGAGTGTACATGTGCACTTTTACATTATCAGTCACATATAAAAAGAGGGCGCCTTAAAAGTTGGAGGAGAGGGTAGAGGAAGGGGCAGCCAGCAGTCTGACATTTCAAGTTGAATTCCTGCACAGCGTGAAAATGTCATATTAGTCAGCCGGACACATCAATCAAAGTCAGGGAAAGTGTCCTAACAGAGGACAGTAGAAGAATTATCACTTCATTACATTATCCTCTGTATGATTACATTTTCCACATCTACCATTTCCTTTTTCATCAGACCTGCCATTTAATGTAAAATACACCAGAAAAGAAAGAACACACTCCTGAGTTATGCCATGTAAATGTCAGCTTGTATTAGAATGCAGGAAGTTATGTAACTATTCAGTGGAACAGTCGGCCATTCGTTCTCATGAGAAACCAACTTTCTCCTACATCAGAAGTACTGCAGCTACTGCAACTTGACAAAAACAGTATAAAACTTTTAGCACCTCGCAATGACCAACTCAATCATTTTCTGCAGGACTTTAAAAAGTCCAGGCTGTAAAAACTGAGACGCAAGGCTTGGGAAACTGCTGAGACTCTCGACTTGTTTCCTAACCCCAACTAAATATTTTTGAACTTTTGAACCCATCTTTATCAGAATGACTGCTTATCCTGACCAGTGGGGGTGATGTTTGGAAGTAGTCTTCAGTAAGTCATTGTGAATGTACAGTAAAACAATAGACTGTTAAATGAATGGACACACCTTTAAACCATGTGACCCATAGGATTCTGAAAAGCTGAAATGAGGCTCATTGGGCGATTCCTTCCTTCGTCTTCTTGGAACCGTCACAAGTCTCGTGACTGCCGGAAACTTTGAGTTATGTGCTAACAAAGCTAACCTGGAGCTAACGGGAGCCTTTGAAGATAGGTTAAAGATACAAAGCACTGTTAGCCTGCTAAAAACCGCGGTTGTGCTGCACTTGGCCTCATTCTCCTGGATATCAAAAGGACATGGCCCTAATTATGAGGAATTTTAGGATTAAATAACATCTATACAGAGGAGTTAGAATATTTTTCACTCCTCCCACAGATGTCATGAAGGTAAACATGACATTTTTCTGTAGGCCTGAAGGTCAGGGTTTAATTCTACTCACACCAAATCACTTAGTAGATTGTAAATTAATGCATTTATATAGTTCTTTTCTTGTCTTGTTAACTACACAAATGGCTTTTCCACAACAAGATATATTGACCCATTCACACACAGAGACAGCACTTATTGGTCCACACACACTTTTACAGTCTATGCTTTGCCTTTTATCTATTATACACACATTCACACAACCAAAGGATGCATCAGAGGAAACATGGGGTTCAGTGTATTACCCAAGGACACTTTAAATGTATGAAGAAGGTGAGAATTGAATATCGAACTTTCCAATTTGCAGATGGTCGCTCTTTCTTCCAAGTATTCTGGGGATTCTTTTTTCCTTGTGCCAACATCATTACTTTGCAAGTACAACTATCATCACATTGCATATGACCCACAGGAGCAGAAAGGTTATTGACAGCGTGACAGAAGCTATATCATAGTGAAGATCAGGTGAAAATGTGTCTTTTACACAATTTTTGAAGATTCAGTGCAAAAATGTTTCATATTTATCTGCACACCAAGTCGTCAGATCTTCAGTGTTCAGCCGTGCAATATACTGTAAGGCATGGTGGTGAAATATCCCTTTAATGTAGCCCACTTTTTGTTTAGTTTTGCTCTCTGTATCTTTTGCCTTTTTGTGTTTGTCAAAGCACCAATCACGGTTTTATCACTTCACTGTACAAAAACAGATTCTGATTTTGAGTAATTTTAAGGATCTCTAATGAGATTGTGACAGAATGGAAGATGCAAGTGTGGCAGAATTTTTCAAATTCTTCAAAGATACTAGATGTTTCTTTCATGGGGCATTTTATTTTTCTGTTTTCCCTCAAGAGTACCTATGATTTGTCTGAATTCTGATTCTGATTTTTGTCATAGATATTCAAAGACTGTTAACTGGTTCATTTGAGTTATTCAGAAAAATTGAGTACCAGTCAAAGTTTGAATAGTCTGCCAATCTGCAAAGCAAATATAGATAAGTTAAAAAAAAATCTATGCTTTCCAAAGTCTATTTGTCTTGGACAACAGTGCTTTATAGTGTATCAGGTAGTAAGCATTATGAAAAAGTAAAGAAATAAATTTTAAATGGCAAATTAGTCAGACATTCACATAAAACCTGTTATGTTTGTTTCTCAGAAGCAGAAAAAATATACCTGGGTCAATTTGAGCAGAAGAATGTTTACTGAACCAAAGGATTAGAAGCCAAAAGAATTCCAATAAACACAGTTAATGTCTCATCATTGACGCCATTACTAACTATTTCAATCAATATTTAGTGCAATGTTGTTTTCACCACAGATTATGGTTCAGTGAGAATAATTCACTTATTTAAAAACTAATGGCCTCTCTGACCACCACCAAACACTTATGCACCACTGTAGCTGATACTAGGGGCAACATGGGTCAAGTGTCTTCCCGCAGGACACAACCCCCCAGTATTTGATGATGCCAACTGTATGGACATTGTTATGAGAGAAATGAATAGTTATGTAATTCAACAACAGTTGCACAAAAAAGATATCCTCCACCTCAGAGACCCTAAAAGACAATTCAAGAGGCAAAGCAAAAATTAATGATTTAGCCACTGATAACAGTATGTGAAAATGAGAGAAGGTCTGAAAATATTCAGTTGATTATCTAAAATATCTATTTATCTTCAGGGAGAGAAAACTATTTAATTAACATTAGTATATACCAAAAGTAATACGCCAAGTGGCTGGTTTAAAAAGACAACTAATCACGCTTGTGAAGGATGTGACTACTCAAGTGATGTGGAAGCACTCCATGCTACACTGGGAGTCACTTGTTGCTAAAGACTTGAGTGCTAAATTGCCAGATGTCATGGATTTGGTCATAAAAGGTGTCAATAGTGAAAAAGAGTGCTTAGCAAATGTCTGTCTTCTCTGATCTCTGTGTTGCTAAGGAAGACGAATTTATGGCACTTCTGAACCACTCTGGGGATCAGTGGATTTCACATGGAACAGTACTGTCAGTTGTGTTGGATTAACATACAGTACATCTATTCAGAAGTTTTCTCCAAAACTGGACAGGACTGGATGGACAACAACTATGTCTAGATTTTCAGTAAAAAGAGACATGGATATAAACTCTCAAGTAAAATGGCATAAAGTGATAAAACTATTTAAATTAAAGCTAAAGGTATATTTTAGCTGTTTTTATGGGTTTAATGTTTTTAAAGTCCTTAGGTTGGAGCAGACTTACTTGTTCAGTTTATTTGTTTATTTGATAGGGATAGTCCATATTAATGAACATCTGTATCAACAGATGTTCTTTAATATGTCTGATTGTAACTTGCAAGCTAATTTGCATCCGTAGTCCCTAGGCAGCTAAAAAGATACATAATACAGTAAAACAACACACTATTTGTACAATATAAAAGTGTTATATATAAAATACAACATTAAAAGGAAAAAAATAATTAATTGACATATTAAGAGTGATCACTTGTTTGTTTGTAGCAAACATAAAAGTTGTTTTTAAGAAAAGAACTGGGCAGTGTGATGGAAAATGGAGAGGAAAGTTTCATATTATTCATTTTATGTCCATGGGATCTTGTCTTTAAGATGCTAGCAATGCATACTTCCAGTGAAGGACATGGACTTTGTCTTTGAGTCTGATTTACTGTATCATAGCTTGATTATAGACATAATTTGGTAATTTTAATCCACGCAGCCATCCCCTAACTCACAGGTACAGCCACATAAAGGCAGATCAGGGTTCGTACTGGACTGGTTGGATGGATTAAAATTAACCTGGGTAATAATTGATAGAGATTAACTGACTTGTAGTATACAGGGTAAATTTGCAGAGAAAAATATTTCAATAGGATTTCAATTTAATTTTGAATGCTTGGAAGAAATAATATAGAGAATATCACTAGAATGATGGGGGGAGGGGAGGGGGGAGGACTGTGGGTGGCAAAATGTTCAGACGACTACAAACAGACACTATAAACACACATATTTGCCTTCTTGATAGTGCAAAATGTCAAGACACACGTATCACCATCAGTCAGACTGAAAATAGAAGTATAGAGAATGAAACAAGATCACTCCCCCTGCAAGACGTGCCACCACAGGAAACCGCATTCAGAGCACAGCAGTGCCCCCGTAGCCAGCAAACAGTCATCGCAAAGTGGACGTGTGGGGCTCGAACACTTCTCTCACTGCCATTACCCCACCCTGAGCCATATCACCCGCCTCCCAGTCATCATTATGTCCAGAGTTAGCTTCTTAAAGGGCATATGCTCCATTTGGAAAAGGGAAAAAAAGTGCTTGCTGCAGAGTCATTGCAGAAGAAATGTTGTTCCTGCTGCTTTGCCCAAAGGCATGGAAGTGTTTGTCTGCAGTGAAGCAGACCACCTAGAGCAATGCTGACAGCACAGCAAAAGGGTGAGAGCAAGATTTAAGGAGAGAAACTTTTTGCCGAGGTAATGAGAAAATTCTACATTGTCAAAATCAAAAGGAGAAAGTGAAGTTGATATGAAGTTTCATCAAGTGGAGCAAACTTAAAATCCTTTTTTTGGTTTTGTTTGCTAGAATATTTCCAAATCTGGGATCTGCGTCACGAACACCGTGTCATTCAAGATCATTACTGGAATAGTTAGAATTAATGAGAAAAGTCCATAATTCAAACTCTGTAGGTGGTGCCTGTTTTCCATTCCCATCCTGTAAGAAATACCGCTGCAGCTGTCAATAATGAAGCAACGGCTGCGCGCTAGTTCAGGCAGAGAAATCCAGCTGATGTGCTGCACCCCATGTGATCTACCTCAAACTTTATATCAAACATGCCCAGATAATGTAGGTGGGTTATTTGAGCTCTATCCTTCCTCCCTTTTTGTTTGCCTCATGCTTGCTGCCACCATGACCCTCCTGGTCTTTTTGTCTTTGGAGCACCTCCGCTATCCAAGCATCCCTCTTAAGAGAACCATATTGTTTAGCATTTACTCCAATTTAAATTTGTTTTTTAAAAAACTGCATGTGCAAGGAGTAATGAAATCAGAGCCTATGTTTGATATAGCTTTTATTCATCTACTCGTGAGTCTTCTGACTGAAATTGTCATTTGATACAGGCACCCCAAAGAGCTGTAGTTACTTAGATGCTAATATAACACTGGTATGATTACATTACTCGTTCAAGCTTTTTTTAGATGGTACAGGCTGGTACAAGAAATACCAGCATGCATCTTGTGCCAACTGAGGAATATTTGGGGCACCTTCTTAGCAGCTGCCCCATGGCCTTAAGAGAAGGATCCACCTTCTGGCATCATCATCGAGCACCTAAGTAGTTCCTGATTCCATCTGCAGCATCATTGAACAGAACAAACACCTTAAACCATCAATAAGGCAAAAAAAAATATATCTCAGTCTCCAAACAAAAGCCTGAGTGGGCTTCAGCACCTGAATGAAAGTTGAGAGTAGGCCTGAGTGAGTCACATTCAGATTCTAAACAATTTAGATTCCCAAAAGTCACCACAAACACCAGCTCCGGTGTTGATTTTTGAAAATCGAAGCAGGTGGCTACGCTGGAGTTAACAGTTCTCTGGGAAGAAAAAATGGAAGAGGAAGAGGCTGGTGAAAGCACAATGGGGAAATTTGCAAATCTGGCCCAGACTGGGCGGCTGTAAATCAGGAGGAAGAGCAGTCCTCTACCAACCAGAAAGTCAGTGGATCAATTCCAGGCTTCCCCCGACTACAGGCTGAAGTGTCCTTGGAAACACTGACCCCACGTTGCCTCTCAATATGTCTACCGGGATATGAATGTGTAACAGGTTAAAAAGCACTTAGTATATAAAAATAGAAGAGCTGTATGAGGGCTGGGTGGGTGAATGAGACATGGAAAGTCAAAGCACTTTGAGTGGTTGACATGACTAGAAAACACTCTACAAGTACAGTCTATTAACCATGGCAGTGTTGTGCTGGGTTCATCCATTGAAGTGGGAGCAGGGTCAAGATCACTGTATTGGGGATCCTCAATCCTTCTCCTCAAGGGCTGGTGTCCTGCAGGTTTTAGAAGTTTCCTGGCTCCAGCACACCTAACTCGGATCAATGGGTAATTAGCAGCCTTGGCTTCAAGCTCTAAACAGATGTTTAGAGATAAAGTGCATATCTGTCCCTATAAACGTCTTTTTACCCACCCTGTAACCATCATCATTCCTCAGTATGTGCACACGTTGCTACATAAATAATCATGACTGAACATGTAAAGAAGTATAGTAGTGCCTGTTCCTAAACCCAATATGAACATTATGGTCAAATTAGAGACGGAGTCCTAAAGTGCCAAAATGTTCTCTTATTTCTATATTTTTTTTAAACCTAACCTCTGTTTCAGCTATTAAATAAATAACAAAATTAATTTCAGTGGCACATGCATTTGGGTGCAGAGTTGAAATGATCTTAAGGCAGATTTTGACTTTAGGCATAGAAACAGTCGCATTCATGTCCGTCATTTTGAGGGGGGAAAAAAAAGGTGTGAAGATGGCCTCATCACTGTAATCCCTGCAGCCAGGAGCTTGGCTTGCACATGGTTCAGAGGACTCTCTCCAACTAGCCATAAATCTGACTTTAGCTTCTTGGAGAGCCAACAGGATCCTCTCTCTGCCTTGTTATCTTTATGTCCTCCATTGTGAGTGCGCTGATTAAAAGGTGCTCCATTTAAAGTGGCTTCTCCTTCTCGCTTTCTCTCTCTCCTTATTTAGCATTTTTCTCTCGTTCATTCTCTTTCAGTTTTTCCCCCCCAAATTCTCTCTCTTTCTCCCTCTTGTTCACTGGTGTTACGCTTCACTTCCTTAAGAGCATCCAATCATGGTCTCACACAGTCACGCACAGCTGCGCTACACACTCACAGCATATAGTGGAGGGAAAAGAGAGAGAGAGAGAGAGAGAGAAAGAGCTGCTGCTTTTTATACAGCTCTGCTATAATTATAGAGGCTGAGCTTTGGGGGAATTCATCCGCCTGTTGCTGCGTCAGAAAAAGAGGTAATAGAGGAGAGGATGAAGGAATTATATTCACAAATCCTCGACTACGTTTTATTAATTTCCTTGTAAAAAAGAAGAAAGACCACGCTGTATAGTTATCATGATATAAAGAGCTAAATCTCTCCAAGAAGAATGTGGGTTGCAGTGAGGTAGCAGATCAGACATTAAAAAAACTGCTATATGAGTACTGAGCAATAAATGGGGCAAATTGATTCTGTCTCATGCGTATTACTAACACCCAGACTCTTTAATTTCAGGGGAAACGCTTGAGAATCACATTACCCGCTCCCCATAATCCATTTCAGGCCCTCCAGACCCCAGGTCATGTTTCCTAAATTAGTTCCAAATCTCTGCCCTGACAGGCCGGGCTCGACAGCAGCCGCAGCAACACCATTCCTGACTGAATGACATCCCGGTATCACGGGGATTCAGGGGGAGGAGGAGGGCAGATGGAAAGGGAGTCATGATGCTTCATTAATGTGATGCACTCGGCTGAATTCTCTCTCCCTTCTATGGATCTGCCTACCTTTCTCCACCTTCGTAGTCTTTTGTTTCTCCTTTGATGTGCCTGGCTGTTCTGTCGACACAGTCCTACCGTGTTGCCTTTTCTCTTTTCCATTTTTGTCCTCTATTTGATCAGTACTTCACCCGTTGAAACAAATTAACTGAAAAATGACGAGGACAATCTACCTGAAATGTTATTAGTGTAGTTTAAGATCAAATGTAACGTTAAAGATGTCTTGAAAGTAACAACAAGAAGGATTTTTACAGTTGAAAAAAAGTCTTCATCTGTGCTTCACTAAATTTTCATCAAGTTTGCGAATTGACTAAAACCTTTAACCCAGGTAGACCCTTTGCAACTTGTGCACACTGCAGTTCATATGTTCAGATAATCATATCTTTGATAATCATATCACAGCTAGAATGCAAGATGCGTCAGTAAGTATATAACATTCAATGTCATGATGGTTTACATGTTAAGATTTGTACTATTCATAGGGAATCTGATTGGATAGATGTAAACTTTCTGCAGCAATATTAAATTAAACCATGTGATTTATCTTTTTAAGTACATTGTTTCATCGCCACAGGATATTATGCACACCGGGATAATCTGAGGGGTTTGAAAAATGTTGCACCCTATTTTTCCTTTTCTTTCACATTGCACTTTACTCAAGCCCACAAGGTCATGTAGTTACATCAACTGCTCTCCTGACACGAGCACTGACAAAAAGGAGAAAGAACTAGATGAAGCAGAAAATCTGGTTCATCAACCGGCTAAGACCACAGATATCTTTCCCTTTCAGCCTCATTCTCCACAAGTAAACAATAAAGCAACAACAAGTTTATACAATCTTTGGTTTTCTGTTTTTACCTCAGCATCCAACAGTAATGCAGTTTTCATAAGAAGATGCCCAATCTGCACAGCAGCTGAGTCAGGGAACTAGCCAACATGTGCTACAATACATACTGCATGTGATATCAGTTCCTACCCTTATTTCATTGTAAGTGAGCTGACCAGGGTTCACTTGCAAGTAATTTGAGGTCCAAACAAACCGTACTATCCATGAAGGCACAGCAGGTTTTGTTCAATATGGACCACACAGCTTGTGAATGAACCTTGATTTCTGGTTTCTGAACCCCGTTTGTTTTTTCTTTTAAAAAAAAAAATCTTTCCTCTTTACCCCCAGCTGGCCAATTTAGAGGCTTAAAGTTGCAATAAAGTTGGAACATTTCAGCTTTGCTTGTGATTTTGTCTTTGAAACTGTGACCAGGAAAATAAAAGATAAACTTTTGCATAATATGTACAGTATGTCCAAAGTTCAGTTCAATTCAATTCAATTAAATGAAATTCAATTCCAGTTCAGCTTTATTTCTATAGCGCTAATTCATGACAATGTCATCTCCGGGTGCTTCACTGACAATCAGTTTAATCAAATCTGATTGTCATACATTGATTCATACTAGCCAGTTCATAACAAATAGCCCACGTAAGTTGTGAACTATGCCACATGTCATGGAAATGATGTGAAGCCAGCTTGTGTGAGTGGATAGTCACAATGCCAAAGTTGTTGGTAATAACACTGAAAAGGCAAAGAAGCTTAGACAGTCTGTTAAATTTAAACCAGCCTACAGTCTGTCCTGCAGGTTACATTAGATCACACAGAGCCTGAACCCCGTGAAAGAAGTCACCTAGAACAAGTACCTTGTTTTACCCGAAACAGACTGAAGGACTAAGCTCCTGCCGGATAGGTTTTGCAACAAAACTTCAATCTTCATGTTCTGCTTTCTCTGAAACATCGCCCTCTTCCTGTGTCTCAGCTGCCAGATGGAGTCACATGCTTATCTGTTGACAATATGTACGCTTCATCCTTTCGACAATGCTGTGGAAAATGATCATCTTAAATAGACTAACAAATAGATTATACAAAGCAAGAAAGTGAACCTGTTTCAGCACAATCAGTGATTAAAATCGAAGTGGAGATCAGGTACTGTTGACTTACTTAGCCTCCATCAATGTCTGCAGATTGTTGTTTTTGATTAACCTGGCTGCACCCTGTCAGTAATCTTCTGCCAGAAAAAAGCACTACATAGAACCTTCTGTTTGAGTCTTGATTTGTAAGGCTCCCCTCCTGAATAGCATGGTCTGTTCTGACTGGTCCGCTGATTACTGCAAAGCAGCTGCTTATTCTTTGCTTGTGGCTTTTCAAACTATCCACCAGGCAGGCGTCATGCAGACAAGTAAGTCATATGTTGACAAGATATGTGAGGTAAACATCCCTGTTTTTATGTGTCATTATCCTGGTACCTTCTTCCTTCATCCTGTCACTCTCAATGTCTTTTTAATCTCCCTTTTCATCTCTTTCACAGACCCAACTTGGTGTAAAGAGCATCTTGGCTAAAGATGGATCTCCCCCTTGTCTGTGTGCCTGGCTGCTCTGATCTGAGCCCCTGAGTGTTCCCTGGTGTAACTGGTTGGGCAGTGCTCCTCATGACATGAACATTTGCAAGACATCTCCATCCCAATGTTTGCAAAAACATCAGGGTGAAGACAAGAGAAGGAGCTAAAGAGAAAGATGAAGAATAAAGGGCCATAACTGAGAAGATATTTCATTCTGACAGAGAATACACAGAAAGCATAGCCATGTCTAAGTTATTGTCCCCTAGAAAATCTTTCAAATCCTTCGGCTTTTCTCAGGTTTACAACTGAAGCGCCTCATCACATTCGGGGATGCTTACAGCTTTCTAATGGAGGAGACAACTTGAGCATTAATGTGCCGCAGGGGAGGCATGAGATTTATTGCAACGCATTCCCTCTCCCAGTCCCCACACCCAGCCAGGAGGACTATCCATTGAACCACCCAGTACACTGCACACCAGTTAAAGAAGCGTTTTAAAAGCAAAGAAAAGAATGTTGTCAGGGCAACCAACATGAAATCAGACTGATAAACAAACAGCTGAGCAGAAACCGGACAGAGAAACTGTTGCCGTTCCCGAGGTATATAAATGATCGCCATAATGTTGTCCAGTGGTTTATGTTCTAGGTCCACAGGGACAAATGGCTGTGTCATTGATCTGTCATTGGACATGTTGTAAAGAGGCATCATTTAACGGTGGCCTCTAAAGCGTTTGATTGCTTCTTATGACCTGCATCGAGCACCTCAGAGGACCCATATATCACACAGAATATTACAAAGGTCTGGAGGACAACAGGGCTGTATATGCTAACATAAAGGTAAGGAGCTAAAGGAGAATTTTCCTTTGCATGAAACACTATGACAAAGTTTTAAAGGTCATATTGTCAAGGAAACAACGAGACAATACTTTATAATGAAAAACAAATGAAAGAAGTTTGTCAGTCCCATCTGTCACACTTAACAGCAGCATCTCATCAGTGCACTATACATTCACCATCCACTTTACTTTGTTTGTAATACAAATAATACTGTAAGAAGCCAGTGCATTTAGGCCTGTAGAAAGTGTTTCCATTTCCATCAGAATGAGAAAGAAAAGGTATTTAAGAGACTATGAACATGGGTTGGTTTTTGGTACCAGACAGGAAGGTTTCAGTATTCTAGAAATGACTGGTCCACTGGCATTTTCACACAGCCATCTTTAAAGGGGATGAGGAGGAGCGGATTCCTCCTCGTCCACGTCTCTTTTTTCCTCTTCCACAGACGGTAGCCACTCGTTGCTACCTGCCGCTGCTGCTGCTCTAAAAAGCTGCATCAAAATAAAAATGGCTTGCTTTAAAATGTTTGTTTTCGATCAATAATTGGACGATGAATAATTAGAATAAGCTGCGGTTCTTAGCTGAGCTCATGTTGTATTGCACAAGCACACCCCATCATGAACTAGACCTATTTGCATTAGTTTTAGAAAAATATATAATTAAACT
>JAVQJG010132541.1:0-11855 GCA_036024015.1 Craterocephalus amniculus | reverse complement strand
GCTTATACCATGGTCCCGCAGAGTAAACATTTACTGTCAAATGTTGATTCACTTAACTAAACTCTATAGTTACATTTGAGTAAAGGAACTATTTTATGTTTGTCTTGGTCCGTTTGTTTTTTTTTGCTAACCAACTGTTGTCAACTGAAATGGAATGCATGATTATCAACAGATTTTATTCAAACTACTGCACTCTGATTCAAAGCAACTGGTTTGTGCGTTGTTATAGTGACACTTGTAGCGGAGTGATGTAACAGTGATTTAACTTGCCAAACTACTTTTGCGTATTTACAGAAATAATGCACACCAGTTGGCGTTAGAATTCTCGCATTTACATTGACTACATTTGTTCCGCTTTAAATGAACCCTGATAGGCTTCAACTGATGTACAGTTTGTTTGGAGCACTGTGAGCGTGCTTTCACCACCTCCTGTCTTCTTTTGGTTCACTAAAAGGAAAACTCTGCTATTGTTCGCTTGCAGTGTGAAAGAGAACGAACCAAACAAAGGAAATAAAACTTAGACATGTTGTCCTGCAACATGTTGGTCAGCACACTGCCTGCTGCTTATACTGGACAGATGTTAGTCTGACCTGCATTAGGTTTGCAGGTCAGACAGTAAATTTCGAACAGAAACCTGAAGAGTACATAAACTTGTTATTGTTCCGGCCAACGAGCCCTCTCCAGTCCTGGCCCATTTATGTGCCAGATTTCCTTCTTCTTTCTATTTGGTGAGTGGTTGTTTAGGGGAATACCGCTCCTGGGTGTGCAGATATAATTGCAAGATGTTGTCCAGACAGTTTTTGCTCGAGTAGAGCTATGTGAATGCAAAGAAAACCAAAAAACTTAGTAGGTGGGGTGAATCCACCTACTTCCCTTGGGCTCCATGGCATTACGAGCTACATTCCCAAGCAGCTGTAAAATTGTCTACAGGAATCAATGAAAATGCACTGAACAGTCTCCACCTCCATGATTTACGATGAAACTGTTCCATGATTTACGATGAAACTGTTTACCATATTTTTAAAAAGCTACAGTATATATCACAAATTTGCCTTATCTGTACTTTAACTGATGCTATGCTCATTATATAAAGAACTTCCTGTTTGTGTGTAAGTTCTTTCGACTTAATTGCCCAGTCAATGAGATCAGTGTTCTTAGAAACGAATGTCTGTAAAGGCAATAAATATTACTAATTGAAAAAGTAGCTTTGCTGTACATAAATAATACAGCTAAGCCTCGAGAGAAGACAACATTTATACTTCCACTCAGTAAAGAGTGTCCATGCAAGCATGTGTAATGCTGTCTGCACATAAAACAAGCTAATGACTTTTAGGCATATTTGCTCTACTGTATGTGAGAGCCGTAAATGGGGGGGCTTTGATTCATTATTCTGCTAATTAGAGAGCACCATGAAGAATGGTGCTCTCTACATTTCTGTGCATATTTGTAGCATTTAATGTGAACAATGCATCCGCTCACACACACTGCAACACAAAGCAGATGTGCTCCCATCTGAGATTAGACATGCAAAGCAGCAACAGGCCTGTGTGTTCCTGTACACCAAGGGGATCACAGATACACATCAACAGAGACATGTGTTGTTGACAAAGTATCCTCCTTTATCCCCCAAATGCAGCCCCCCCAACACACACACACACACCCCCCACACAGACCCATCCCTCCTCATCCCCTCATAACTCATACTGTACACTCGCTCTGAAGAAATTCTGCTGTGTATGCAGAATAGAAGAGCAGCACACACTCAGGTCAGAGTAAGCTAGGGGAAAAAAAAAGAAGGACAGAGACAGAGAAGGTAGTGAGGGATGCACGAGTGTGTGTGTGTGCTTTTGTGTGCCGCTGCCACATTTTGTAGTCTATGAATCTTCACTAAAGCTCTTTAAAAATGCCCACCAATCTTGCGTCGGGACTTAATGCCCGCTTCCCTCCAGAAGGGATGGAACAGCCAGTTAAAGTATGCTAATTTGCTGGCACTAAATACACTGCTTTAAATGTCAACCTTCCATTATCATACACACACCGCCTGCCTTAAGACTGGCGCAGAATCATAAACTCACAGACACAGAAACACACAAACACAAATCAGGCAGCTGCAAGGACACCAGGAATATAAAGACTTATAGATCACAACCACTTTATTCAATCAATACCCGAATGAACAAAGGGCACTTAGAAGCATTGTTAAAGAAGCTTTTAACCGTTTAAAGGGATAAGGACGGAGGGGGAGATGTAGGAAGACAGGAAGAAAGAAAATGAAAGGAAGAGACAGAAAAATTAGCCCGACCTGAGTCAGTGTATAGCCACGGCAAGTAGAGAGTAATCAGCTTGCAAACAGCCAAAGAGAAGCCTGACACTCCTCCACAACCAAGGGTGACAGCACCATTAATTCTATTAACCCCATTAGTATTCTATCCCCATCCCCTCGCTGGGTCAATACACACCTCCATCACACTGCAAAGCTTCTGCATCTCCTCCACATGCAAAAGGGAGGGAGGATAGATAATGGAGGGTTCAGGGCTGGATGGATAAAAAGGAGCTCCAACGTTGCCTGCAACAACCATCCAGCTCTGTCTGTAGCACACGCAGCAAACCCTCCCACGTCTCTGGGTCACACCTAGAAGGGGTTTCACTGATAACACAGAGTGTATAAGAGATGGAGTCGGATGAACTGTCATGTGGAAGTGTTATTTTTTTTACTGGATAGAAATCTGCATATCTGAGGCCTAACATTAACTCAGCCTGTTGTCCTAAAAACTCTTTCTACCACATCCTTTCACAGAAAGGTAGACGTTAGTAGTTTTCACAGAGCCTTAAAAAAAACCCTAAAAAAATGTGTGCCAGTGCTCCCCTATGGCTGCTTTCAGCTGCTTTTTCCAAATGTAGACATTTTTATTCTCCTGATTTCCCAGTCTCTATGAGATGGCACATTTTAAAAAATTCATCTATTCATTGTTTTTTCCTTGTGACCAAACACATGACTGATGTTGACAAAATTGCCCTGCAGATCATGAGTTGTTTTGTTGAGTCAAACCAAAAAGTAGTCATTTTATTTTAGATGTAATATAAAATGTTCAATATTTTCACTCATCTCAGTTTGTTTCTTTTATCCTAGAAAGTTCAGCCTTGCATTTGCTCCAAATATCCTAACAACATTTCTGATTCATTTCTCAGCACACACATTGTCTCTGATAAATGAAAGCTCCCTCAGCACCCGGACATCAAAGCATGACTTGTTCAGATACAGTGGTGATGCTCTTCGGTTTTAAGTATTTAAATCAAGCCACTGCAGTACAGCAAAGGGAGGTGATTACAGCTACTTTATCACTGCATGTGACAGACAGAAAAAATCCCAGTCCCACTAGAAAAAGCCAATATGGCATTATCTAATCATTTCAGGGCTAGAGTCTCTGAATGGAATAAATAGCCGTCACAGAAGGAAAACAGACAATTAAATCAAGAGTCATTGTACTGGATATTTTTTTCATTTGTAACAATGCGCATGGAAAACATTGAAAGGAAGCCATTTGTTTCTTTTTAATCTGATAATTGCGCTTGAGAACTTCTGATGCTTGGAAATGAGCCCCTTCACCCCTGCAGCTGGGTTGCGTCATTGTACAGTAATTACTGGGTGATGCTTGTATCAGTGCACCCATGTTATACATCCATGTAGCCAGAAGAATGTTAGCTTAAAGATTCAACAAAATCAAATAAACATGGTTTAATAGTTTAATTTAAAGTCTAAGATCTTTCACAAAATAAATAAATGAGGAACCTACACAGATAAGTTTGTGGCTCGGTGTTGGGGGGGGACGACACAAAACCAGTTGAGGTGATTGTGAGAGCCTATAGACAGCCCTCTCCTGCTCACACACCTCCAGCCAGGGTGGCTGAGCTAAGCTGCCAGCAGACACTAGCGTAGCGAGTATGTAGGACAGCGCCATTAGGGCATTAGTGCCGGTCAGCACCCAGCTAGTTTGTGTGTGTGCTGGAAAGAAGTTGGAGATGTGCAATAACACCCCGAGGGGTGGAGACACAATCTGACGTGGTACTTTGATTGGTGCAGAGTCTCAGGGTCTCAGGACAGAAAGGAGAAAAAAAATCCTCCAAACTTCTGAGTTTACTGGACCTTGAGGTATATTACCATGAACGCACGGGTGGGTTTGCCTCAAAGATGTTCTTTATCCAACAAGAAATATAACTGAGACCACACACACACACACACACACACTCTCTACTCGATGCTGTGGCCTTGAGCGAAGCGTGAGCGTGGATGTCTACAGAGTTGTGACAGCTCTTCCTCTGCCTTTGCTGCACACATGCAGTGCAGTACTGAGGGGCTATCTCTGCTGAGTCTGGAGCTGAAAAGCATGATCTTTCCTGCTGACTGACTCCTGCCCATATTACCTGATGGATTAGCCATTTCCTCCACATAAGTCCACTTTTGTGAGGTAATGTCTAGCATTAGCAGCGGGGGCCGTAGAGGTTTTTGTTACACTAAAAATCTTCTGCCAAAACGCATGTGAGACCGGCGTGAAATCCAAAAAGGAAGCACGCTTCACGCTATCATCATCTTCCCCGACTATTGTTTATTCCAGACTCAGCTGGATCGAGCATGAAACAGTTCATCTGAATTGGACTGATAGCTTGATTGAAGTGTGCCATGTAAATGCGAGCTAAACCGGCGTATCAGGTAGGATTCCTTTTTTTCCTGTAGCAGACTGAAGTAACCAAGCTGGAGGACCCACATGCAACAATACCCTTCTGTTTTGTTTTTCTCTCTCTCTTTTTCATGAGCTGACCACAGACTCCGGCCAGACGGCTCCATGTTTTGCTACCCCAGATCAAGTGCCCAGCCCTCCACCCCCTCCATAACTCTTTGGCTTCCTGTTATCCCACAACTGGGCTTTCTGTCTTTCTCTGGAAAAATCTATCGTTCCTTCTCTACTCCCTGCATTGTTCTTACCGTGAAAACCACATAAATGTTTGGGTCCACGCAAATGTTTTTCCAGGTGGGGGTGGGGGTGGGGGTGGTGGGGGGTGAAGTAGGGACAGGAGGCTTGTGGGAAGGATCCACAGGACAATGATACAACGCTTCTATATTTCTCCCCCCCCAGACTGCTGCTTACACTCTTTGTTCGTCTAAAACAAGAGGCTCAGTAATTGTGTCCATATGAGGAGAGTAAGTGAAGGAGGAGGAGGAGGAAGAGGAGTGGGGTGTTTGGGTGGATAACGGTTTTTGGCATACCCAGGGTTGGGAGGGGGCTCCTCTGTCTTAAAGAGGACAGATAGTAAAATACCCCTTGAGACACACACATACACACACTCCCTACAGGAATGGTTAAAAGGAAGGTCAGAATGAGCCAAATTAGGACAACTGCCTACATGTCCTTCCACAAGTAGAGTGTGAAAGAAGAAAGAGGCATACACTCATCACATACTTTTGTGGTTGAACCTACGGACTAAAACAAAGAGTGTTCAGATCAGGTTTACCTGCAGCAGCAGCAGCTTTTTTATGCAGTGCAAAGTACAGTTCCGTGCAAAAGTCTTGAGCCAGCCCCTGTGTGTAAAAATTGCCAGGAAAATGGGATGTAGGTGCAGTGAATTACAAAAACATGTGCAAAGGTTAAAAAAAGACTGGTTGAAAGCCAGTATTTTATACAACTGAATGCCCAACAGGTCCTAAAGTAGTCAGGAATAGTTCTACGTGTTGCTTCGGTAATGTTGAGGTCTGGAGTCTGGGGAGGATTTGTCACACCATCACACTTACTGTCACTTTTTCACTCCAGTTCTTTTGTCATATGATATACCTCAATCTACAAAAATACGATTTGGTGTTTGTAGAACTCTGTTATTGTTTAAATACAATCTGAAACTGGTTCTTAATTAAATTATTTGAAAGGGGACGATGCAATTTCATATAACAAATGACAATGCATGGTTAAAAAAGCCAGAATTAGCCAGAAGGCTAGTTTTCATCTGTAGTCCCCTGACCATGATATAAAAAGGCAGTTAAATAAATTAACAAAGGAAAACATATACATATACAAAAAGAAGACTGTTAAGAGAAAACAAAGCACACTATATCTATACTATAGAATACAAGAAACATGTGGAAAGACTGACTATACAATTAGGAGAGAATAAAACATCACAACAGGCAAAGTTTTCCGTTATGTGCAGAAAAAATGCTGGTTCACTCACTCCTGGAGTCAGATATGTTTTTTTAAGCTTGAATGAGTCAAAAGACAGTGTTAGTGGCTTAAATACAAAGTACCATGAAAAATGCATTCCTCTGAAAATGTTGACAGAGCTTTGCAAAGCCAGGAGACCTATTTTAGCCGTTTTACAAAAATGAATAAAAGGTCTGGTTGCATGGAAGCTAAATATAAAGAAAAGAGGGGGGGCATGACTCCTGGAAAGTTCTGTTCATAAACTCTTTGAAAGTTCAAAGTTTGCTATGTAAACAGTGCAGCTCCTGCCAATTAAGTTCAGTTATTTTACACACACACACACACACACTCTGAAAAAACGGTTTTGTGTCCCGGGAGGATTATTTATGAGTATGCAAAATACTGAATGTTAATGCAGAGCTGCAGATACCATATGCTTTTTTCATGCAGGTGTAAATCCACCAAGACTGGGGAGGCTTGTTTAAGGTTAAAGGTCACTAAATCCCTTTATAAACTATCCCATATGAAACGGGAATGCTATTTGCTGGGAGGTCAAGAGGAAACATAAATGGGGCAGCCATGGTATCATGAACTATTTCCTGGTGGATACGAAGTTAATCCCTGAGATTTAGTCAACAGTGTGTCTTTAACCAGATTACCTCACCATAATCGCCTAAACATCACTGCAAGGAATTCAATTTGGGTGTCTAGCCATGATAGTTTCAAGACGTCAACCAATCCTGTGATTCCATATAAATTACAGAGTCTAATCTACCGTATATACGTAGGTCCCAGACATCAGCAAAGCCAGGATCACCTAATGTAATCCTCTGGGTGAAGCATAATAGGGAATCATAATCTCAGTTCCTTACAAAGGCATGGAGCTGGTGCTGAGCAGATGACACAAATATGTGTGCTCGCGTGCGCATGCAGACGTGCGTTAACCTTCATACATGCATAAGTGATTTTTGGTCTCTTGGGTGCTTCTTGGTCTTTTTTTCCCTCCATGAGCGCATGTGTAAGGGTGGATCTTAGGGGCGGTGAGACGATGCTGAGGGGATTCATGGGTGGGTGTGAGGAATGTGGAATCCTGAGGCATGGATGTGGACGGACAGGCAGTGATATGGAAAGGAGGTGACACCCCCCCACCATCCATATGAGCCCCACTTTAAACAGTTCATCCGCCCGCCTTACACTCTCCGTTCATGTGTTCTTGGTTACTCGTGAAGCTTGGGTAATGCCAGCCAAAAGGCAAATGAGTGGAAATGGTGCGTTGCTTTGCCATCTGAATGTGTGCGCCCAAGTTGTC
This sequence comes from Craterocephalus amniculus, assembly GCA_036024015.1. Taxonomy (NCBI): domain Eukaryota; kingdom Metazoa; phylum Chordata; class Actinopteri; order Atheriniformes; family Atherinidae; genus Craterocephalus; species Craterocephalus amniculus. The sequence continues at coordinate 4,358 of JAVQJG010132541.1, read as the reverse complement.
TGTGCACGTGTAGCAGATTGTGTGTGTGCTAACGGAGGGGGGTGGAAGGGTCTTAGGGGCCATGGCAGGGTTGGAGAAGGAGGGCATGGGGTGAGGGGAGGGCGGGAACGATGGGTTACACATCAGCAGTTGTGTGAAGGCCTGCTGTCCAGACTTCCTGCAAGAAACTGCTCCAAAGGGAGGCCCTCCATAATTCAATAACAGTAATCCCCAATGAAGGGCCAATAAAGAAGGCTGCTGTGGGGCGGAACTAACCGGCCATACACCTCCCTCTGCAAACCATCCGTCCATCCGTGGTTGGGGAGAGGGGCTGGAACTGCAAAATGGGGTGGTGTGTGGGGGGGTGAAGGCCTGGGGAACAAGCCCAGCTGACATGCAGCCTGCAGCCAGAAGCCAGGCAGACAGACCCTCCCTCCCCTCCCGCTGATCCCAGGCTCACCTCACCACCCTCCCCTCCCTCCCTGCTGAGCGGGAGACGGAGCAGAGGACTGCAGCTGACTCCCGTAGCTTCCTGGATGAGTGAGCGGCCATGGCCGAGAGCTTGGCCTGCAACCCACACACACACACACACTCACACTCACGCTGACTCCTACACAAACTCTGTGGGGGTCACCTATTGATCACGTTTTTCTCAAATCAATCACATGTCTGATAATGTGGTGAGACAGCTGATTGACCTCTGGAATCCATATCATTATCATTAATAAGAGCCCTTTCCAAACATCCATGACCTCTCCCCCTTTTAGCCCTGAGATACGATGAGCGCGCAAGGAAATGTGCGCACGTAATTGTTGATAATGGATGGAAGATTACAGTTAGAGAACAGTTCAAATCAATTATATTACAAGGTCAGAAAATGATGGTTAAACAGTGAAGTGCAACCGTTCATGTATGCAGGGCATGTATATCTGAGCTGATGATGATTTCTTCTTTAAGTTCATCTCAGTATAATTATTCAGTCATTTACGTGGTTGCTTGGTCAACCCCTACCTGTGAAAGCCCTTCAGCGTTAGTCTCACGATGCAGGCGATACAGTTGGATGCTTAGGTGAGGTTTAATTCCCTCTGATGCTTTCATCAGCTCAACAGACGTAATACAGACAACAAACAGGAGTCACAAAGGTTTAAGAATGAGCATATTAAAGGTGATTACAGTACAAGACTGTCTCATATCTTTTTATCTTTCTGAGAAAAAGTGAGCAGTTTCTCGCAGACTGTGTGCAGTTAAAGCTTACCGGTAGATCAGAAATGTCATATTTTTCACTGGAAATGTAAACTAATTATAGGGCTCATCTATCCCAGACATGACGCGGTGCTTGTGACGGCTTGTTGCAGTAGCGTTTCTTACGTTGTGTCTTATTTTATACACTCATCATCTTTTGAGTTTTTCTATTGAAATATTTTATTAATATTTGGAAAACATTTTCATATGCAGGAGTAAGTATGCGGTAGGAGAGTTGTTTCCACATGGAGGCAGATGATTTATTGTCTCTTTAAGCCCATGAAAGACGTGGAATAAGACTCCAAATCTAGACAAGATGAAGAGGAGAAGTCACAGATGCAGGGGTAAAACAGAAAGCAAGAACGGGGATGTTTAAACCATTTCTGATAAAGTGCCTGATTTTGGAGTTTAGAGAAAAGTTGAACCGACTTAAATGAGTTGTTTCAATTGTTTCTAAATATAAGTAAGTAGACATATGTTTATTCAAGTTGATTATACTTGTAAATGATAAAATGTGAATCACTAATTGAAAGTCAGTTTTAAATATAGGAAAAATATTATTGAAACAAAGCTTAACATTTATATTGTTCTTCATAAAATAACATGAAAAGAGAGCGATTACATTTTATATGTCCACATTTAATAAAGAAAGAGTTCATCAACAGTTTGCCAAAATGAAATAGTGGCGGGTTTCTCTTTTAATTTAATAAATTAACTTGGATAAACTCTGTTCCATCACTTGTTACAAATTAAAACTATTTTATCATAGTTGCTTCTACTATTCCTTTAATTTCAAGTTAATCAAAACAAAAAGTGAGTTTTTATCACTAAACAAAATAATCAAATAGGAATTCATAGAAAAAAGTGGTTTAGATCAACTAACACTTTTGAGAGCGAGGTCAGAGGAAGAAAAGTGGGAAAACAGTGATACCATTATTACTTTCACACAAAACTGGCGGAGTGGCTGCAGAAAGAGCTGTTAGGGAGTTTATACTCTTATCTGCTTATCTGCTGCCAGGCAACAAAAACAAAACCTTAAAGTATTCATGGTGAACACCGAACTGTGTGATCTGGCTCAGTTTAGTTTTTAGACAAGAAAAGATAGATTAAACATATAAAATAAGTTCAATAAATTTTCTCTGAAACTTTTTGTTTGACTTTTCCTGCTGCCATGGCCAGCTGTCTTTAATAAATTGAACAAGAGTGTTCATATTTTCCTCCGACAGCTTGTGATTTATTCTTAGCTGGCCATTCGAGGAATGTAAAGGCGTCACTTCTGATGTCCAAATGAAACAAAAACTTCAGATGCAGTCCCTGAGGAAACATTAAACGGTGTACTGTCTGTGTGTGTTGGTGCATGCACATGAATTTCTCTTTCAACAAGCCGAAGTATGGTCCTGCCTGAAAACAGATGAGGGTGGGGGAGTCTCTGAAAGGCCTGACCCATCTGTGACAGAGTGTGCATCTGAGAAGTCAGACTTCCATGTTAATCAACTCTTAAACATGCTAACCACGCTTTGATGCTTCCATGCCGAGCAGTCTTAAAAACAGTCTGTTATGGTTCGACACAGCCACAAATTCTTCACAAGAATTTAAGAAAAAGTAAAGAAAAAAGGCCTGTTAGACCCATTACAGCCGTCTTTATCGCATTATGCCACCAAAAAATCTGCAAACACAGACATGCACGCAGGCGAGCAAACACACAATCACTTACTGAGTGGAAGTCAAAGCAAGGCTGTTATTAAGCGAGCAGGCTGGAAATACGAGCAGACACCGAGCTAACAAAGCATTTGGGGAAAAGAGGAGACAGCTTACTTTAACTGTCTGAAATAAGCGGCTGTAATGATGGGGAGGCCATGAGCTAAGGCTATGTGAAAAAAAGACCCGATGCACTCACTTTGTTTTTGTTTTGACTTGAAAGATCATAAAAAGGAGCTTTACTGTTCTGGCCGGCACCACAGAAAACGGCTGCTGTGAGGAGAGGCAGAGCCGTGGGGGGAGCTTGTGATTCGTTACAGCTGCATATTTGCTTACTGAGGCCACTTCCCTTCTTGTGGGTTTTAGTAGCGAATAGAGTGTTAGGTACTGGCCAAATGGGCACCTCATTTGGCACCAAACGCAGCTTTGTTTAACCGTAGCCTGGTGCCAGATGTCAGGAGGAAGCCAAGACATCTTCATTCAACTGGTCCCTGAGAGGTCTTTTATTGTTGCTGTCCCCGCACTGATGAAGGTGTGTTTACTTTGAAGATATGAGTATGCACTCTCTAATTCACTCCTTGTGGAAACCTGCAAAGCTGTCTGACATGTTAAGAGCGCAGACACAGAGAAACTCCTGACCGCGGTCATACCTCAGAATGACTTTGTCTTCCAGTAACTCATAATGAGTCACAGACAGACTAATGTCTAACTCACAAGATTAATGCTATAAACACAGGATATGGTGGTAGCAGTGAAGTAATATCAACACACAATCATGAGGATATTCGCATATAGTCAATTAGTGAAAGGAAGACGACAGAGGAGCAGACAGTAACAGTCCTCTGGCTGTTTTTAGTCCGGAAAAGAGTGATGAAAACTGGAGCCACTGGGTAATTGATTGAATGGCCATATGCAAGGGAATACACCGGAGGGCGGTGTGTTTTGGTGCAATTATATTGTATTTTAGTGCAATTATTCTGCAGTATGGACATGTGCTGCACTGTTTCTAAGTCCCTACAGGTCTTATCAAAAAGAAAACAAGGACAGAACAAAGGCTTTAGGATGTGTCTGGGCACAGGGAATTCCACTAGACTGACTGGAAACTGTGCTCTGCACGTGATTAGTATGTGTTTATAATAGATAAATCGGTAGATAAAACTTCATTTTCTGCAATAAGCATATAATAGTCTACAACCAACATGCAGAGCTCGCTGTTTCTATTCAGGCAGCAGTGGTGTACAACTGCTACACCTCATGAGTTTCAGGCTGGAGCCCCTTTAGACTTCAGAACTGCCTTAACCCCTTAACGCCGAGTGTCGCGAATTTGCATCAAACCGTTTCAATTCGGGAAACAGCCGGTTCAGCTTATGCATTCCTCCATTGCTGGTTGGGGCATATTAAATACATACCTAGGAACCTTTTGCAATCATTATTTTTCT
>JAVQJG010132538.1:0-12082 GCA_036024015.1 Craterocephalus amniculus | reverse complement strand
GTGTACGAGCGAAACTCAGGGTCTACATACTCAGAGTTGATTGAACCAATGCAGAACAGCTGTTCTGGAACCGGAAACTCATCTTGGGGTAAGTCAACTCAGAGTTCACGGATAGACTCGGAGTTTGTTGAACCACCTACCTGGAATACCCCCCTGAAGGCCAGAAATGTGTTTCTGGGGTAAACCAAAGAAAAGTGTGTTACAGGAATCCAGTCTGCTAGAAAAGCATGGATCACTGTTTCCAGGTCACACCGGGTTAAAAACTTTGGCCTTTGCCAGATGCCTCAGAAGAAAAAAGCTAGTCTTAACATCTGTCAAAGTTAAGCATGCTGTCCAACTGAACACCAAGGTCTGGAACTACAGGTCCAGAGTGTTTGGACAGAGGACCACGATCACAGATACCAGGATCATGGATTAAGACTTCTGATTGGTGGGGTTGAAAACTGTAGCCTAAAATTCAGGGACATCCAGGCTTTAACGTCCTCAAAGCAGGCGAGCAGACCTGCTAATGCAGAGGCTTCCCTGCGGTGTAGCGGGACATAAATGTGGCTTTATCTGCATAGCACATGAACGAGTGAGACCATCGCAGCCTGAAAACAGTTCATCAGCTCTTCCCAGCTTCCAGGACTGTCTCAGTATGTTTTCATCTCCTAGGAGTCCAACATCCCCCATCTTCAGCACAAAGGGCTGCGGCGTGTCACACCTGTGAACTGACTTTAAGTCCAACTGGTATTTCCTTCACCAGCAGTTCAGAAAGTCTGTCTGTATCTTTGTGTCATTCCTTGCTTGTTGACTGTTGGAAGGGCGGTATCTGCTGGGAACGAGTTGGGTGGCAAACAGGTGAGTCTCTGCCCCACCACGAAGTGAGCAGGTGTCAAAAGGTGGGGCTCATCAACGTCTCTGTGCACGTAGGTGAGAGGTCGGGGCTTTAATACAGGAGTTTAATGAGCTTTGCTCTCCCGAGCACTCTTCTGTTATGTTTGTAACAGAGCACACAAGACGCTCCCAGAAGCCGCCCCACCAGAAAGCTCTGCAGCTCTCTCTGCTGTGAATCGCCAATATATGCTCTTTTCTGAGAAGAACTCTTGCTGCTGAGGGTCGTTAAAGGAGATATACCCGATATCACGTCCGGCAAGTTTAGCTAGCAATAGCAGCTAGTTTTTTAGCTTTAGCATGACGGTCTTTCTTTGCCAATGGGGTTAACTTTCGGATCGTCCGGATTCTGATTAGCCAGTAAGCGTGTTCCCCTAGGAATCTGGAAGTTACAAAAGTTAACCCCATTGGAAAAGAAAGACCGTCATTCTAAAGCTAAAAAACTAGCCGCTTCAACACACATTTTGTGTTGTTGCATGTTAGTTATGAATCTCCTCATCCAGGCTGTCACCCTAAAGAGCTTTTTCATGTCCCCATTTTGTTCAAGGCACAACAGTGGTGTGGGCTGCTGGATGTCCTGCTTAATGAGCTGCACAGTAATCTGGCATTTTCATCTGAGTCAATGTTCACTTCACTGCCCAGGCGTTCTCCAGGATCTTTTTAGAATGATCATATAACCTGAGAGGATGAGTCTCATCCCGCCAAAGCATGCTCTGCTTTAGATCTTGTATCCTAAGCCCTGTGGTAGGAAGATCTGCGGAATTCATTTTCCTGCGGCAATCTGACCAGGACGTTGGATCAGTCAGAGTTTGAATCTCCATGACTCTGTTTCCATTTTGGGGCAGAGCTGCATTTGCAGTGCAGTGCTATCACTGAGTCTGTCCACGGTCTCATTTGGGTCCGGTCCAGGTGCAGAGCTTTCACGCTCCCATTACCTCCAGCTCCTCAGCCTTTGTTTAAAGCAGCAGTGTTTCACCTGATCACAGGTCTGAGTCCTGGAACAGTTTACCAGTAAGTAAAGCTTATTCATACAGTGCCTTCCACAGACAGCCGTCACAGCATGAGTCCATGAAATACTCAAAATGCAATACAGAAATAATCAAATAAAATACATAAAATACAATGCACAGAGTATCAAACTGTGATTGGACGCCCTCAGACAGGATGTGAACAGCTGAAGCAGCTCAGTGATATGAAGTGGATCCTGACCATGGAGAGCTCTGAAGGTTAAAACCAAGTGTGTTTATTCACCTGGCAGAGACTGTAGAGGCTTTTAGCCTCCCAGAGATGCATAATATCCCCGTCCAAGCTAAAAGTATTTCACCAGCACATCTTTATATTTGACTCTGAGCCCATTTTCCTTCCACCTCTACTTAATCTTCTCATTGTATTCAGGACTTCTTCCAACTTTGTGCTGTGACTTTTAGTACTGTGCCTGCAAGCACACTGCAGAGAAGCTCTGGTGGCTGCATTCATGTCATTCAAGTTTTATATAGGTGTCTGAAACATTTGAGCTTTTCCGGCTGTGTCAGTGCGCCATCCTTAAAACCTGGAGGGAGGGATTCCAGCAGAAACACACGAGTCCAGCATCAGAGGAGCAACTCCTCTTGAAATCAGCGGGAGAAGAAGCTGCAACGGTGCTGATAAATAACCCAATAAATAACAAAAGAACAGCAGAATCAAAGCGAGTCTAAAAGCAGATCCCCCTAACCCTGCTCTGCTGCAGTGAGCTACACTTAGTGTCTTTCACTGTTGAACCCATTTAGCTCTGACACTGCTGACATTACACTGCCTGGCCAAAGAAAGATGGCCACCTGGGTTTAACTGAGCCAACAGGTAAGAGCCTCCCATAGGATCATTCCTGCTGGATGGTTCTAAGTCATTTAAACCCACCTGATGCAACGAGCTGCTTCTCACGTCTAAACATCTAGGAGGAAAGCCTCATCATGGCCGACTGGTCCATAAGGGTCAGATTATCAGCACCAGCAGAGAAAACATGTCAGGAGTTACAGGAACGACTAAAACTGGCTTCAGAACCGCCCATCGCATCGTTGGAACCTGGAAGGATCAGCCAGCTGACTGGGTTGCTTGGACCCAGGACAAATAATTTTAAATGTCCTCCCCACCCAAATGTCTCCCTTTCCTGGCTCTCTCTGCTCTGTCCTCGCTTCACATCTCCCGTCAGAAGTCCATAATGTTGACATGAAGCAGCTGTTAGGGACACACACTCTGCATGTTGCAGGAAATAAATGATTATTTGGCATCATGTATATATTTATTGTCTAATATATATTATACTATATTTATTTCATTTTATTTCTTCATGTATTTTATTATTTATATAATTCATTAGCCAGTTGTTTATATTATTTATTCATTATTACGTATTTATAATTGAATATCAGGCTACTGCTCTCCAAATGAACTTTCCTTGTGGTAAAATCCTCTCTGATGTCCAGTTTTTTGGCAAGTTAACGCTCCAGGGAGAGCACCACCAAACTGTTGAGCCTCCTGGGACGCTGCTCACCTCCAGCCACGTGCAGAGACTCTGTGCGGGAGGGGTAGTCTCTGAATCTGGCATGGGTCAAACTTTACAAACTCCTTAGATACCATCCCAGCCCTGTTCATCTTACACTCAGATCTGGAGCCGACACGCTTATTGGCTCTCATATGTAATGTGATATAGTCTCTGTTTCCTCCTCGTGGACGAGTCGACAGATAACAGTGATGTTGATCGGCTGTGTCTCTGTGTGCGGTTTTTCGATGGAGAAGGTTTTCACGAGGATCTGCTTGGATTAACTCCCTTGGAGGTGCAGACCACCCATGAGATTTTATTCAGCAAAATTGCCGCATTCTTTAAGGAGAACAACTTAGATTTGGCGCGCATCAACATGCTGGTGACGGATGGCGCGCCCTCGATGGTCGGTAAGGATCAGGGTCTTGCTGCGAGGATGGCGGCCGTGGCTCCACAGATGGGATCGCTGCATTGCCTCATACACCAAAGCCTCCTGTGTGCCAAACTCAGTGCTGAGTTAAAAGAGACCATGGACTCTGTCACAGCAATTATAAACTTTATCCGTTGCACCTCCAGTTTACAGCGCCGCCTTTTCTGCAAGCTCTTGTCTGACATGTCTGCTGAATACAAAGACTTGCTCATTCACAATGACATTAGATGGCTTAGCAAAGGAAATGCATTGAAATGTTTTTGTGAACTAAGAGGAGATTATGGTGTTTCTCACGTCTTCAAAACTGAAAAAATCTGACAAGTTTCTGTCGCTGATGGAAAATGATGAGTTTAATGTCACTGTTTGCTTTTTTAATGGCGTTTTCCATCATTTGAACCTGCTCAACATGGAGTTGCAGGGCAGATATAAAACAGTTTCAGAACTTGCAGAGAAACTTCATGAAGGAGGTCTGACGGATCCACATGTGGACCCGTCAGACCTCCTTCCATGGATCTGGAACAGGGTCTACATGGACAACCATCATGTATTCACACACAGAACAAATGAAATGTGACATAAAAATGTTCAAGATGTAACAAGATGAAACTATATCAACCAGAGGAACAAAAAGAACAACCTAGCAATGACCTCCAAATGAGAAACTACAGGAACTAACATCCAATCACTAAGATCCTACCTGCACACAGAGTTGTGACGAAAATCTCTCTGGAGATGCACACTGTGCTGCAACTATCTAAGGATAGTTTGTTAAGTTTGTTAGGGTTGCCTAAATGGATGAAGTATTTATTTAAAGTAGGGTTGGGAGAAAAGAGAGAGAAGAAAGGGCCTTTTAGGCAAAAAAGAAAGTAGCACCCCATCTAAGAGGGGAGAATCCCTCATGACATCAACTTTTGCTCAATCTTGAACCAGCCCTTGCTCCCCTTTTATTCATTTTTTAAAGTGGTAATAGCAATAATGAGTAGACAAAGATAAATGCAGATTAGCAAATTGACATCCTTGTAGTTGTCTGATCAACCCAACCAGTCATCTGTGCATGAGTAATAGAACTAGTCTTCTGACATTAGCAGACTAGTTTGTTTCTTACTGGTCATCAACTATTCTTCATCACATATTGTCATTAAATAGACTGAAGTCCAGACCAGTAAAAAATATCACACCTTGCAGACCTACTTACATCTCAGTTTAGAGTAATTGATTTATTTTTTTTCCATCTTGGACGAAAACTTCCAAGTCCGCATTGTTAAACGTGATGCTCGTTTGCATTGTGTCCCAGCGGTTATGCATCAGTAACTTCAGGAGGTTCTTTATATTTCCATTTAGGCATCACGTACTGGGGCCGTAAAACCCAGGTTCCTCCACCACAGAGAACGGGTGTTCGTCTAGCCCGATTAATAAAATCCTTTTTGTGGATATTTGCTCGGCCTTCTGACTGTCGGGGTCATATGGATGGGTTATAATAACTGTTGGCTCCGTTCTTCTTTTCGTTCTGTGCAGTAAGCCTTGAAAACTCACCGTAATTCGTCAACTGTTACTTCTTTAAATGTTATATTAGATTCATAGTATTGAAGGATTTTGATGTGCTTCTCCTGAGAGGTGCTTTTACTTTGATGAGGATGCAGCATTCTCACTCTTACACAGAGCATAGAAGTTCCACATGTTTGTTTTGGATTTGCAGTCCCGTACGTGCACAGTGTGGAGGGAAGCGGGGAAAGCAGGAGCAAAGCATGAAGTATAGGTGACTGGGTTTTGTGATCGGCAGCAAAAGACATTTATCGACGAACACCGTTCACGTACATTTTTACAGATATCGGCTGATAATGATCCGTGACCGATCGATCGGAACACCACTATTTTCTATATACTACTTACTTTCTGTGCATGGACACAGTGTCGTGGTACTTGAGTCTGCAGCTGAGCTAATCAGAACGATATCATATGGCAAGCATGTTAAAGCTCTTTACAAACACAGGAAGTGGCCCTTCCTCATTTCCTGCCTCGTCAGAAATAAACACACAACACAGAAAAATGTTTAACAGCTGGAATCCTACCTAAAATGAAATCTAGTCTTTGGAGGGTCAGGTGGGTGGTGGGTGATTGCAGGTAGGCTAACCTATAATAAAACTAATGTATAGAGTGATGCTGTGCAGTTCAGAACAGCTTTTATGAGATTAAACACTCTCTGGAATTAATAAGAATATTGTTTTATCCTCTAAGATGTTTGGAGTGTCTGGCAGAGGAAGACTTTGTGGTTGTTGACAACTGAAGAGGAAGGAGGCGTGTTCTAGGAAAGCCTGTGATTGTGTTGGCTGTCAGCCATCTTTGCTGAGTCTGAGTCATTGTTGGCAAACCTGCTCTTCACCCTGACAGCCTCGTTGAGCTGGCTTCCTACCAGGCCATACTAATCTCTTTCCATTCCCATGAAGCTGCATTTTGAATTTCCACTGGGTCCTAACCTCCAAACTGAACCCAGACTTATATCGCTTTGACCCAACAACAGTTTTCCTTGCAAGCCAGGTAGAGACAGGGATGGTGAGAGGGGGTGTTGGATACTCTGCGGAGGTGGAGATAACACTCATCATCACATGCTCTGTAATGCAGAGGCTGCAGCTGCTCCAGGCTGTGTGCAAGTTTAACTGGTGCAGCATAAATCAGCAGGGTCAGGTGGTAGAGTGGGACTTTTCCAATACAAAGATTGATGGTTCAATTCCCATCTGCTCCATGGGTCGAAGTGTCACCCAGCCCCACATCGCCTGGGAGTTTATGATAGGAGTAGGAATATAAGGCATGTTATAAGGGCTTATGTTACAGAGGAAGCAAAAGTGGACAAAGGACATAAAAATCCAGTCGATAGTTTGGACACATCCCTATTAAGTCCAGTGGGTAAGAGTGTCCAACCGTCTGACTGGTAGTGTGTGAGCATCCGGTGAGTGCGCTGGCTCTACAATCCAATGTGCTGCTATACATGATTAAAAAAAGTATTGATGCAGTTAGCGGGATTCTCAGTGTTTACTGAGCGGCCGAGTCAGAGCTGCCGACTGCTGCCTCATTTATTCCAAACTTATGGTTTTATTATGCATTACAGGAATCTCCTGTTAGCGATGCTCCTGGGCTGACGGACTATCTGCAGAGATGTAGCACATCTCAGTCAAAGACTATACACCTCTGTTAGTCAAGCTGATTACATTGATTGACTTTCTTAAGAGCTTAAATGTGAAAACTTGCAACATGGTATAGTCCAGAAACGAAGGACATGTTTTCCTCCTGAATAGAAGCAGGTTAAAATAATCAAACCGGTTTAAAGATGTACAGCTCTACCTGAACCCAGGACTCAGCACGGGAAAATGAGGACTCTGCAACATCTGCAGAGATTAATTGTTTCCATCCATCCGAGGTCATTTAGGCTGGAAATGAGCAAAGTCCGTAGTTTGGACATGAAACATCTTTCACCAAACACGTAGATCTCATCTAATCCAGTTACAATGTGGTGATGTGGTCTTTTAAATGCAACGTTCTCTTCCCTATCACCCCATTATCGCCATGGTCAACCTCCTGCAGCTCCTGCAGGTTTCCAGAGAAACATTAGCATTTAAAAGTAACATTCTACAACAATTGCACATCAGTATCTGACCTTGCAAAGACTCTGACATCATAGCGGTGGTGTCAGTGAAATGAGCTCATCTCATGCATGTGTACATGAAGATTTGGATAATTCCCTCAGGCAATACTACTGGTAATGGGACAAGGCTTAAATTCTGACAAGAAGCAGTGTGTTCTAGTTCTGGTTCTGGTTTGGAAAGGAACCCTCAGGCTGGCTATCAGTATGTCTGCTAGTGTTGAAGCCTCGCAGTGCTTTTGTTATCGGTGACTTACACATCTGGAAAGGCTCCATAGATGATAGGCACTACGTATATCTTACAGCTCTTTCATATTTCAACCTGGCCATGCTGGACCACATACAGCACAGACTCTAAGGCCCTGATTTATCAAACGCCTGCAAACTTGATGATGGGCAGTAACAACCGGCTGCAGCTGATTTACCAACCTCGCACCAGCTAAACAGGTAGCATACTGCTGCAATGCATTTGTGCTTTTGTCTTGAATGAATCTAAAATTGGGCATTTCTGCCAGAAATGGGAGGAGCAGATTCGGATAGATCAGCTTTGTAGCGCAGTGTGATTTACCAACTGCTTCTACATTTATGGCGTCTGAAAGGCAGCCATTGACTGGCTCAGATACACACAAACAGCTGTATGGGAAACAATGATGAGCAGCTCTTTTTTCTCTTAATTATTATTATTATTTTTATTAATAGTTTGTTTATCTATCTTGTACCTCCCAGCAAAGTATGTGGGATACTTTGAATCGTGTGTGTACAATTGCATAGTGAGAGCCGCACATGCTGCTCAGAACTGGTCAGAGGAATCTCTTCTATTGACCTGCTGTCTTATAAGCAACGGTTTTATTATTATTATTATTATGGGCTTTGTTTTTATTCATCTAATATCTAGCCATCTCTTCTCAACATCATCTGATTTTCTTTTTGTTTTTCTGACTAGTTTTACTTTTTGGAAAACAACCTCCCATTGTAGTTTTTCTGGTCACATTATGATATATTTCTATTTGCTTCGTCAACTCATGTTTGTATTTCCAACTGTGCCTTTCTGGCTGCATCTTTCAGGAGGCTGACGCTTTCCCCATCACCACCGTAGGCTCTGCGTGGATCTGAAGAGGCTCAACACGAACCTCTTCCAGAGCTATGTGGAAGTACTCCCTTGTGATTGGTCAAATTGTGATAGTTGTTTCCGGATTTCTGACTAGATTTAAGACTGCAGGCAAAAGTGACATAAAACAGAATTTTTCCAGTTCCTACAGCACCTTACATCACTGTTTCTGCTGCCACATCATTGATATGATGCATAAAATCCACAGAGATGCCAAACAGTGGAAAATGATGGGACTCAGTGGAAAATGATGGCACTGTACTGCATCTGTATCTGCAAGCAGCAGCCCACTGAGCCTGATTGCTACATGTAAACTTGTATGTTGAACCATTGAAAGAACTCCACCTTTTGGAGTTTATCAACAGCTACCAGCCTCCCACAGCCTGTAGATCCAGAAAAGTAATGTGACCCAGTGCATTTACCCTACGCTTGGGTATAAACACACACAGACTATGCGTCGGCTCCGCGGGGCGAACGCCTTAGAGTAAAAGTCCAGCTTTAATCCTCCTTTCAATGAGACTGTTTGGGCCCATTATCAGTTGTACAATCAGTCTCAGTGGATTACCCGCAAATCATGGAAACACAACAGGCAGGATCTACTTGCGGTACACACAGCTTTACATCGGGGCCTGAGGGTGGCGATGTTGGACCAACTTGTCTGGAGACATTATGGACACCATGAAACACGCCGTTAGCCTCGTAGCATAACTACCCAATTCCCCTCAGCAATGTTCCACATTTATCTGTTCGTTCGTTCATTCATTCATTGTTCGTTCGTCCGTCCATCCATCCATCCACTCATTCTCCCTCCTGCTTCTTCCAGTTCAGGGCTGCAGGCCAGTCTAAAAGGTGACCAGACTAATGATAGCAAACTGAGGCAGGTAGACACGTAGACAGGAGAAAGGGACATCTTTCCCTTCCCTTAAGAAAATGAGTCCTCCCTTCTGACTTTTAAAGCCTGTCGTGTCAGCAAAAGGGTTGGGGCCATGTTTGCACAGGTAAAATTTTCCAGATCAGCAGATCAAGTTGTAAAATTTCACATGACAATGGGCTTTATCCACAACTCAACTACTTCCTGAACTTAAGCCAGCTGCTTTGTGTGGATGAACTGATTAATGCAGGTGTGTCTGACCAATTACTGCGGGGTTACGGTTGCAGGTTAGGGTTAGGTTAGTTAGTTACAAGTTAGTTACAGGTTAATGCAGGTCACATCTGCATTAATCAGTTCGTCCAGTAATGAAAGACGGGAAACAAAGCAGCTGGCTTAAGTTCCGGATGTAGTTGAGTTTTGCATAAAGCCCATTGATGTTTTCTTCAATCTGAATAATATTATGTTTTTGAAGATTTTCAAATAACCACATTTAGTTAGAAAAAAAGGTGACCAAGGCACTCTTTAGATCCAGGAATACTAAAAAGCCTTTATTGAAGTAGCTAATTCATAATAAAAGTTCAAAATTCACCTACGCATTGCGGCACACTGCCTTCAAATTACTGTGGTGGAAAAGAGGTGACGACTAAATAGGTAACGCCAGGAAATTACATTGTGAGCTAAATGCACAGGTCAATAATGTACTCAGAACAAAAACACCTAAAAAATTCAATATAACACAACAAAAGTTCCCATAACTTCTGTTAAATCTAAAGCATTAACAACCTGCAGAACTGCCAAACAAAAGGAGAGTAAGCAATTTCCTCGTTGATGCCAAGCTGCATCAAAGCCTTCAGCTGAAAAGTCCCGAATGGTTGTTGCTGGAGAAGGTGCTTGAAACGGCCATGCCTGTTTGCAGCCATTTTCATTCAACGTCCTGATGGCATAGACATGTTCAGATACCCTGTCCCTCCATCTGCGTCTAGTAGCCCCCCATAAAAACATCCACTTCACACTCCCTCCTACAGTATGCACGAGGTGTGTTTTGCTACAGTTGATGAACGCTGTGGTAGGTCCATCTGGATCCATCTATGACGTCTCTGGAATGGAGGATGCACTCTGATCCTCCTTGTGAGCCTGAAGTGGGTACAAAGAGCAGAGAATAAATAAGGCATTGTACTCTGTAACACAGTAGAACCTTCTTGATCCCTTCCCTTTCCGTCCTTGGCTTCCCCCCACCAGCTAATAATTTTATCGTTAAAGCTTCCAGCACACTTACCAAATCACTTAAGCTGAAACACTGCAGGGGAATAAAGGTAGCAATAAGAAATAATTTGGATTTTCAGTGAGCGAGGGGCAGACCTACTGGAATATTTCTTAGTATCCTGATGACTTCTAGTCATATTACAGTAAAACTAAAATGTCCGTTTTACCTTCAGGTTTTGCTTGCATCTGGTGTGACTTTATATCTCTGCTCTTTCTTTCCTGTCTTATCCACTTCTCTTCACAATATAGAGTTATTTCAGTGCCAGTCATCCAGCCGAAAGGACAACAAAGAGGCCCGGGAGCCTGAAATCGATTACTCTCTCAGGCGGAGAGTCCAGACACCTTCTGTGTCGCTGGAACTCTCTTCCATTACTGACAATCCTCTTTCTTTCTTTCCCATCTCTAAGCCGGTTAAACTCTCCACACCTCACCCAAGCCTCCACTCAGCTCCCGTCTTTTCATCCTGCCTTAATGAAGATGTCTTTATTTTGGAAAATGTGGTTAGTTCATGTTCTAGAAGAGAATCAATATTACTTTCATGTTTGCATGTCTATTCAGCTCGGCAGTACCTTCATCATGTCCAAACAGACTAATGGAGCACAGGAAGAGGCTGACGATGATTAAAGGCCAGACTAATACCAGCAGCCAGCTGATGATGGAGATGAACACTGATTTAATTACAGTAGCTTCAGCAGAGCTGCAGATAGCATTAAACACCTCACTGTGCTCATAACAAAGAACAGATTTACATCAGGACAAGGTAGAAGCATCGAGCAGTCAGCGCTTCATGACTGCGGTAGTAAACACCGACACACCTCACTGTAGCTACATGCAGATTCACTCTAAGAAATCAAATGTAGATTTTACTTAACAAAGTTATGTCAACCGGTCCCACAAAACTTTGTTGTTTAAATAGGACATGCAAATCACTGTTAGTGTCAGAAATGCATGTTAAGTAAATCTAACATAATATTCCTACTGTAAAACTACATGATATTGTTACATTCAATGAACACAAGAAAACTATGCTGTATTTACTCACACCGCATCAAGTGAACTTAATATGGGCAAGTTCTATTAACTCACTCATTAATATAATCAATGTGTCAAGTTCATATTATTTCATGGTTATACTGGCTTAATCATAATCATATAGTTTTACTAACTTTCATTGCTAATTTTGTCTCAATTATTTGTTACCGTGGGAGCCTTTTAAGCTGTTGTTAATAATATGTATAGTAGAGCTGTGACGTTCGTGAACGAGTCGATTCTTTTGAACGGCTCTTTTAAATGAACGATGAGAACCGAGTCTCAATCGCTTGAGAACCGTTCATTTTTAAACAATTGAGTGCGCTGTTTTCCCGAACTAGACAAGAAGCTCTGATGTC
>JAVQJG010132527.1:0-11328 GCA_036024015.1 Craterocephalus amniculus | reverse complement strand
TAACCCCATTAGCAGAGAAAGACCGTCACGCCAAAGCTAAAAAACTAGCCGCTATCGCTAACTAAACTAGCCGGACGTGATATCGGGTATAGCTCCTTTAAGTCTAACTTCACAGAATTAACCAAATGACTATGACTTCAAAAAGGAAAAACAAAACTAAATGAAAAATAAAAAAAACTATTTGGATAGCTGGCATTGATAATTCAGTTGGTTGTCACGTAACAACTCCTAAATTTAAAGTAATTATAAAATAAATAAATAAATAAATTATACAATAACTTGAAAAAGGAACACAGATCATATGTCATCCTTCCCTACAATATTTTAAAAAGTGTGTCTCATAAACGCATAAGCAGATTGGCTGCGGAATGTCAAATCAACACATCAAGTCAGTGCTACTGTACACTTGTTATTCCAGTGTAGCCTACTGCAAAAATCTTATAATAATGAAGCCTATGATAAAAAGATAAACCACTCAAATATTGCACTGTAGCTACGTTTGCTTGATTTTAAATACAGCTAGCACAAAACTATTTGTAACATATACTTTCAGAGTAATGACCCCCTAACATTGTTTTATGACAGCTTGAGTTTCCTGAAATGCAAAAACTAATAACTTTTCTTCACAACATCCTTCAACATTAAGAGAAATCCGAAACAAAGTAGTTTCAGTTTGCTGAGCCTTCATCATAATGCCCTAAACTACCAGTCAAGTCACATTTATGATACACTTACACAGTGAATACTTACAAAGTTACTCTCTGTAGAAGACAACCAAATGATCAACATTAAGATAGCTGAAGTTTCCACAATGACAAACTCTTCCAACTATGCATATGATTGCTGTGTGCTGAAAACAACTCTGTTTAAATGTATCAGTGGAATTCGCCCTGTAGAAGAAAAACTTCTTCTATTTATTTCCAAATGCTGTTTCTGTACAGTATGTAAAATAAAGGATTTCAGGAAAGCCTTCCCCAGTGTCTGAGTGAAAATGTGAATGAGTGAACAAGGCTGAGAGACACTGAGTTAATATGAAGTCCCTTAATGTGTGGTGATGAGGATATCTGCCCCTTATGGTCCCCACAGTTGCCCAGTTGCCTGGTTACATGCCTCTGGAGGCATTTCAATGAGAGCAGGCCAGTTCCCTGCTCTCACAGTTGCAGCAGTCATTCTGTTTGGCATAATGGCCAAGGACAAGGGCAACTTACTCTGCTTCAAAACACACAAAAAACAGCCTGTGATGATGAATGAGGCAGCAATCACATTCAAAGCAATAAGAACGTTTTTTTCATACCATTCCTACACTGAAATACACCATAGAAAAACACAATTTGTTGACCTTGATGACTTAAACTAATTTTAATCCCATAGTGAGTAAAAGAGCAAGCAAACAACATAAAGAGCAAAACTAAATTGATTATACTCCATGAATTTAGACAGAAACACCAAACAGACTTGTGGTATTTGCGTTCACTCTCCTGTGGGTGTTATTTTTAGATCTTAAACTGTTACTGGTGGCTGAGCAATACTCCACTGCATTCAATGAATGATTCAAGTCTTTGCACAGTAATGCATAATTACACAGAAGCTGGCAAGGGGTTCAAGGGAATTATATACCAAGAAATAACCCTAAAAAGCTCTTCCATCTTTTTGTTGTTGAAATAGGAGTATTGAAACGCTGAGTAAGATGCCTCACCAGTTTCACAAGGAACATGGAGCCAAAAGGAAAAAAATGTTCAACAACCAAAGTCTTGTAGACCTGCTCATGGCAAGATTTTGGAAATTTTCATTGTTATGGTTTTTCCCACCTTAACCCACATGGTTGACATAACCTGACAAATTTAACCGGCATTCTGAGGAAAATAAAACAATTAAACTGGATATTGCAAAATAAATGGATCATGGTTGAGAAATAGCTGAGTTTCTCTGCATTTAAATATGTCTAAAATATGCGAGAAGGTGGCATTACTGCTCTATATTCTAGATGTGAACCATTTGATTAATAGAGAAGACATCTTCAAAGATTTTAACAAACTGCAATAAATATATATGTTGTGCTTTGCTTATGTGCCTTTGGTATAGATACACTGATATTAAACACTGTAACTATCCATTAAAACTAACCACCTCACCAAAGTCAGCTCAATCCTTAGCTAAAACATCATTATATGTTGCCATGTTATGCGTGTTCATAACCTGAATATTTACATGGTAAAACTGTGTATTGTTGCTGTGTTACATTAATACCTTGACCTGCTCTTTTACTCTATAGGGTCAAAAAGACATTTCCGCCTACGTAGCTGGAACGCAGCATGCCTGCTGCGGTGCCTGGATCTCTGACAGATAGTTTAATGAAATGGGGAAAAAATGGTCACTGTTCCTTCCCTGCTTCTCTGTTAGGTCTGTGCTTTACTGCGGCACTGGGAACCAAATATCACACAGTCAGGAGTCACTGTCACCAGAGCAACCTCTTCAAAGTAGCCCAGAGCAGCTTTTCCAATGGCCAGTAGCAGTGACTGAGGCTGTATCTGTACTTAGCTATGCAAGGCTAGACACAGAGGCCCTAACCAACAATGACACGTTGACATAATTTGGTGCAAATCAAGGCTGGGCTCTGTGAGCACTTGTCTTCTGAATGTAGTAATGACTATGGTATGCCTTTAAACTCTATTTGCTTGAGTTCACATTTCTTACTCTCTCACTCTTACCAAATGTTTCTAACAAAGAGCGGCATTACTCTTTGTTCAACCGCAGCAAAAACCAGGATGTAATGGGCACAACTCCAAGCAGCTCTCCCTTGAAATTTCAAAACGCATAATACTCAACTGTGAGCATGTATCTGTCAAGGAAGCAACAAACAGTGTGTCATAGACGTTACCGAGGCTCAGCAACAAAGCTATCATTTCTCTCTTGTAATTCAACCCTGACGTTTCAAACCAGTATCTGTAGCATTCCTTCTTTATGATGAATCCCTGCAGAGCTGGGTCTGCATGCTAAACATGGAATGCATATCTGCAGAGAATATGTAGAAGCTTCTCTAGTTAGTGTCTCTTCAAAGTCAACATAGTAATATCATTTGTCTAATATTAAAATATTTCTGTTTTAATGGCAGGGATCACTTGAAAATCGTTAAATTACACAAAGTCTGCGGTGCCACACATTTTCTCAACAACTCCAAATCTTGTAAAGGTGTTGTAAGGGTAATTCGTGTCTTGAGACTCAAAATAGATCAAACAGCATTAAAGATTAAACGCCGCTTACATCCAGATGTACTGGATGATGCATGAAGGAGGGCATTCCTTGTTTAGTTGTGCATCACACATGGATTAGCAAGAAGTTTCAGGTTGGGCAACAAGGAAAATATTAGCTGAAAATGTAGAAACACTGACTAAGACAGATATCACTTCAACACTACCAAAATAGATATTGAATAAGTTATTACGATGAGTAGACTCATACAACTGACACACCCTGACGCAAAAAAAGCTGTACTATTTGCTGAAAAGTGGCATGTTTAAAAAAAACAAAACGAAATGAACAAAATTGAATGAGGCTTGCGTCTGAAATACGATGTAGTTAGCAACTCAGCATTATTGGAGGCCAGTGTCATAGCACTCCCAGCTTCAAACCAATCTGAGGCCCGTTAGCAAATGAGCTTAACATGTCAGCTTAAAAGCTTTTCCTGAAACTGAGACGAGAGATGGAGTTGTGATGGCTCTCTCACAGCCGCAGAGCTGAGTGTAGACCAGAGAGTGTTCAAAGGAATGAAGGACTAAAGCAAACAGAGAATGACTGAGACATTCAACCACACCTTTGACCGCAAAATGTTCTTCATACTCTTCATTCCAGACAGATGCTAACAAGATTTTGTCATCAGTTTGTATATTTGTAAGGCTGTCATGAGATCTAAATTAAGCCTTTAGAAAGAAACTTTTACTTTAACCTTGCTATTGCACAGAAAACTGTCTGACTGCAGTGAAACTTCCCATGATTCTACGTGGTTTAGTAAATTTATAACCCTGAATGACACTGAATGACATGTCTTAAAAGCAGAGAGCATTTACTGAGCCTTTCAGCCCTTCATGTTTCCTCCCCAGTCTGAAGACAGCCAAACAATGGTGTACAATACTTCTTATAAATTATTTTCAGTTTCCTAACCACAGTGGGCCACACAGATGTGGTAGGACAAGCTACTTGGCTTAGCTTAGCTTGGCTTAGCTTAGCTTAGCACTGGCAAAATTTGAGAAACAGTTGTTTCGCCTTCCATGAGCATGTACCTACCATTGAGAAAATGAATTAGAAAGTTTGATAAATCAAAAAACATAAGCAAGTTTACTTAATTAAAAAGTCATGAAAATGCTTTAAGTGTAAAAAACTTATGACAGGGAAATTAAAGCATTCAGATGTCCAGGCCTTTCCCAGTCATAATGCTAAGCTAGCCCTCTGTTGTCAGCAGCCTCATCTACAGATTTCAAAATGGTACTGGCGTTGAAATTCTCAACAAAGAAATAGTATACAAGTTTACAAGTTGGATTTGACTAATGCATTTAAGTCCTTTTTTAAAAAAAATACTTGTTAGTAGGCTATAGACTGTTATGACTGTTAGACTCTAATGTGGTGTCAATCCATTGTAGATCACATCTTCAGATGACAAAGGTCAATACACAATCAAAAGTTAACATGTTTTTGATGTTTTCAATGGACTCACATTCAGGGTGATTTGAATTTGAGCCAAAGGCTCTGAGCATGTGTAGGAAGTAGTTTCATAGG
Source organism: Craterocephalus amniculus (assembly GCA_036024015.1). Taxonomy (NCBI): domain Eukaryota; kingdom Metazoa; phylum Chordata; class Actinopteri; order Atheriniformes; family Atherinidae; genus Craterocephalus; species Craterocephalus amniculus. The sequence goes on along the minus strand of JAVQJG010132527.1, from coordinate 6,558 downwards.
CTTGTTTCTGCTAGTATTAGCTGAGATGTCCAAAATTGTATTTGTCTTCATTTAAATGATCCTTTGAGTTATCCTGGTGTAACCTGAAAACTCTTCTTTATCTATAAACAATGATGACATGTAAAATAAAAAAATAACAATTTTATGAATTTGCTGTGTCAAAAGTTTGAATTGCCAAAATATTGATTTCAGAAAAAAGTACATCAAAGTACACTTCGTTCAAAATGCATTTAGAATATTTACATCTGAGATTTTTGCTAAGAGATAACATTTAGTTATATTTTTCGTAGATCGACTGATCAGTTAATTGCAAATCTTTATTTTGTTTTATAGTATGTCATAGGCCATGAATAAAAGAGTTAAAAACTGAAGTTGCCACTAAAACGAGATGAAAGCCCACCCGTTTACATCATGCAATGTGAATTCCAGTACAGCATCCGTGATCCTGCCTTTCTTGTCTCTCTGGGTGGTTTATCCATTCACATATTTAGCATCAGACAGTAAAATCCTTTCATGGTTCATAATTCATACAGACAGCATACATTATTTATACACTTTCTGAATTGTTGGCTGAGTGACCTTCTCAGGCATTTCGTCTCATTCTCGCTTAAATGATTCTTTGTCCTGGAGTGATAGTAAAATGCTCATTACAAAACCCCCAATGTATTTTAATCCAGCAGAGATGATCACACTTTTTTCTTTAGCAGTTGTGTCAAAATACTTGAGTACTTGTTCTTTTGTTGTTGTTTTTAAGAGAGGAACTAAATTAAAAGTAAGCCGATTTTTTTCCTTTTGTTTCAGATTTTGGAAATTCTCCCCTGCACATATAAACAAATAATATAGCTGTGGTTGCTCACATGCAAGGGTAGGCATGTTATAGCTGAGACTGGAACACAAAGTCATCTGCAGCATGGAAAAACTGGTTCCACCAAGTTGCTGTTTAATGGCTCTGACTACATTCAAGCCTTAACCTCGCCCTAAATGGAGATAATGGTGGAGTTATATCATGCATTTCTAAAAGATTTAATAGGGGCACACATTAAAAATAACTCATCTAATGCAATCTGTCCCACCCCATTCACTGCACACCGAGAGCTATATAAAGCTCGTGGTAAAGTTATGCAACGGTGCCTGCACACAATAACAAGCACATCAGGCCTGCACGTTACCAACCTTTCACTTGGGTCTCATATTCGGCAATAATCTCTTTGTCCTTCTTGACTTTCGCCTGAGATGACATTTTGTGAAGAACGGATTGTGCGATCATGAGGCAGGAATCGGCGTCTCGGTCGCCACAATGCAGCGTTTGCCCGTCTGCAGTCCTCACCAGATAGTTGATCAACAATCAGACGCAATTCATCGCCCACTCGACACAACTTCGGAGATTAAACGCACACGAGGTTCTGACGGACTACGATGGGCGCTGCGCTGCGTTCAAGGCGACGTCGATGTAAAAGTGCATGATAATGACCACTCCTCCTGTTCACCAGTACTCCTCAGTGCATCGGAAAACAGTTCACGTTTAATGTACATTTCACGCAGTCTCTGGCGTAAGCTCGGGAGGAAACAGCCTCAACGTGAGCTCCTTCAGCCTACCATTCCGCAGCCGTGCCTTCTTTCCCCCCTCTCTCCTTTGCAAGTTCAATGCTGCTGCAGATTTCACTGAATGGATGTGAAAGTCAGTGTTAGACTCCTCCTCCAACCCCCTCCTTGCCCCCTGACTTTTCTTTTCAGAGATGATTTAGGATTCTTGCGTGTGAACTGAAATAAAATAACAGCATATGTTGTTTACACTCCGGAGCTGAGGGAACATACTGCTGTTTCTGAACAATCAGAGCTGAATTGTTTGATAACAGCCGCATGGGAAGCTACTGATGACCCTTATTCTCTTGTCATGTGACTGACTAGTTGCTATATTTTTATTAACAGTTCATATTGTGCAATCCCTCTGTAAAACTGCCGACATTGTTATCCCTAGGGGGGTATTCCCACTTTGACTCAATGCTTTTTGCTGTCTGTGTTGTGGATCATGAGGGGGTAGCAGATCCTATATCAACCCACTGGAGTTCCTTAATCGTGTGAAGCCACAATGGAGCTCTGCTGGAAAGCAGTTATATTCTAATATGTTACAACAGATCCCACTATGTGTAAATCATTGTGGTATTATTGTAATATTTCGTCATTAGTGGTCAGGGATCACAGTGTGCAGTGCTCACTGAAGACTGAAACATTGAAAAAAAACTCTTGCTCTTATGTAAAGATGATGTGCATGTGCACACACAAAACTATTTTTTTACTCATGGCCTGTTCCTCTTATATATTCGCCCAAAACTATATTGGACATATGATGCTTCTCTAACCATCACAAATTCACAATAAATCCCCATGTTTTGCAGAAAAGATATCCTGAATCTTAGTTGTTCTACACTTCTTTTTTTCAGTTCAGTCATTGCTTGGAGGGTAGGGGTGCATGTAGTTTGTGTGTGGAGGAGCAGTAGTGTGTGTGAGGGGGCAGCCCCTTGCTGGGTGGCTCTCTTGGTGGGCATATGTCCCACTGGGTGTGGTAGGGGCCTTCTGCTTGTAGACATATACATATGTATATATCTCGATGGGCGGCACTGTATCTCTCATTGGTGCTCCTGATAATTGTTGACTTTGCCTTCCTGTGGGGAATGTGAGGTATTCTGTGATGTATGTATTCTGGTAGAACTGCATTGTTTCCATAGTGTTCCTTTGTGTCTTTTTTTTCTTTCTTTTTTTTAATTTAGTTTTTGAATTTTACAATTCTTTTCGGCAGTCCTTTTATGCTTTTGCTGTCCCTTCTGTTCCAGTCAAGCCATTGTGTAAATATAGTAGGCTAACAAACAAACGAAAATAAAAAAAAAGTAACCTATTCAGACAGACGAGAGGAGCTCTATGTGCTACCTATAAAGTTCCTCTTGGTAAAGCAAATTTGCTCGGCACAACACAACAGCCAGACTATAATTCTGCTTGCTATAATGCTGAACAAGACAAGGGGAAAAAAAAGAGAAAAAAAAACATGGTCGAGTAATTACATCATACATTTTGAAATAATATACTCTTAAAAACATGAATCAACTATGGAGTAGTAATGGTAGACATTTTTGGTGCTGACATTTTTCAGATCATCTTCATACAACATACACCATCATACAGCTTGCAGCCTCTGTGTAACATATTGGAGTATCTGTGGACCATACAAAACCATTTGTATATACTTAACTAATATTTTAGTTGATGAAAAAAAAAAACCCAACAAATGTCTCTAGTTTGTTCTTAAGCAGGTACACCATTTTAGTTTGACTGCACTGTTTCAACATGACATGATTACTTGTCTCACTTGAAAAAAATTGCTTTATATGGTCAGTCAAAAAATACCAGAAATGCAAATATTTGGTAAAATTAAATAGAGCAAATATGTGTCATTTTGTGCAACACAACTTAAATTTAAGTTCTGGCAAAAAGATACCTGTTTTGCAACTATGTGTATCAGTAATCTAAATGTGCTCTGTCATTTCCCCTCAGAGTGTATTCTCAGAACAGTATGTGTTTAGTATGTCATACTGTCCTGTTTTTATACTCTATGTGTACTTCAGATAAACACAGTGTTTATTTAAAAAATGGTTAAAAAAAGAACAACCACATGCATAAAACCAAGACCAGGACTGTCAAATGACCAGACTACCCTTTTCCTCCTCAGGATGAACTTGCTTTTATTTTATCTTACAATCTCCCAAGTCACCTTTTTTCTCTAACACACTGATAGACAGCACACGGGGTAATTGAGTTAGTGACAAGATGCTTGCAGACCCTTGCAGCAAATTCCCAGGGACCCTGTGTGTAACTGTTATGTGATAACTGTTAAAGCTGCAGAGCTCAGGGAAAATGTGCAGAAGAAAGTTCTCTGCTCTCACCATCCAATACCCAGTCCAACATCTAATTTCCTGAGCCAATATTAACCACCAGTTTTTGGCCTCATAGCACACCTGATAAAAGTTAGGGTGGGTGAAAATAATGTGAAAAAGCTGTGTCTAACTAGGCCATGAAAATTTTAACACCATTCATTTAAAAGCTGTACAGGAGGAATTGTCCTCACAAGAATTATTTATGTCCCTTAACCCTTTAAAAACGGAGCGACCGCGGGCGCCCCCTGGACGTCTCCAATTAGCTTAATCCCGATTTAAACCGAATTAAAACCAAAACTACAATAGCTAGAGCCATTTTGGTTTTTTTGGGGGGGGGTTGCTGAAAGCTAAGAATCTCGCTGTTCAAACGAGTTCATCGGAGTGATTTGATGACGTTATCACGTTACGTTACGTGTGGTACAAAACGCTGATGTATGCCACCAGGTGGCGCCAAGATGTCGCGGGGGAGAGGGAGCACTCGATAGAGCAGCAGCCTTGATTGTCAGATAGATGGAGAGTTTCTCGTATAATGTGTCTGTTTTATTGAGTAAGTAAATTTGCTTTCACTTTTACATTTCATTTAATACAGACATTTCTTGATCAACTAACAGTTTGATTGTTTGATTTTTTGAGCAACAGCAACAATCTTTTCTTAGTTTAGCCACTATTAAAGAATATATAAACTTATAATGCTCTGTATAGCCCTGCATTAATGACGCAAAGAATTTCAGAAAGTTTTTTGGTGATCTGATAAGAAACATGTTTATCTTTCAGGAAACAGCCACAAATAAGCCAGGCAAGTTGATACTAATTTTCTCTCTGCAAGTAAACCACCATCATTTATTTTGCAAAAACTCATCACCAAAAGAGTAATTCAAGTAAAACGTTAGTACTCAAAAGATATTCCCATACAAAAAATTCCACTGTTCTATGGTATGTCTGTTAAATTTTTAGGCTCAGTGTTAGTTTTCTTTATCTTTTCTTAGTTTGATCAGTGTTAAAGAATACTATAGGGTTTTGTAAACTATACAATAAACACTTGTATCATCAAAAGTGGTTCAAGTAAAACTTTTGTAATGATTCTGACATAAACATCAAGGGTAATTGCTTTATTGTGTATACCAGCTAGATTTTTAACCCTCAGGGCCCATTTAAAAACAACACATGTTCTTTGCTGTAGGGTACCAAAACGGTACCCCACATAAAAGTGTCATAAAAATGTGATAAATGAATATTTTTTAAACCTTTTTTCACATCAAATCTTTGCGACAACTGCAGATCTTAGCATATATGTAGTTGTCTTTAATATATATTAGAAATTCTTTTTGTTTTTGCCCTTTTTGTCACAAAAAGCCCTTTTCTTTTCAGATGATAAAAACAGGAAATATGTAGTATTTCTAAAAATAAGGTGCAAACTTGAGTTTTTTTATATGAGGCTAATACACCCTTGACTACGTCAATAAGTGATAAGAAAACTGATTTTGAATCTCTATTACTTTTTGAGATATCATCCCTTATTGCAAATCCAGATGTTCTTTGCCTATTGGTGCCGAAAGGGTACCCCACATAAAAGTGTAATACAAATGTGAAAAATTTATATTTTTTAAAGCTTTTTTCAAATCAAATCTTTGCAGCAACTTCAGACCTTAGCATATATGTAGTTTTTTAATATACATTTGGATTTGTTTGTGTTTTTGCCCTATTTGTCATAAAAGTCTTATTCTTTTCAGATGAGAAAAACAGGAAATATGTAGTATTTCTAAAAATAAGGTGCAAACTGGAATTTTTGATATGAGGCTAATACACCCTTGACTAGGTCGATAATTGATAAGAAAACTGATTTTGAATCTCTATTACTTTTTGAGATATCATTCTTTTATTGCAAATCCAGACGTTCTGTGCCTATTGGTGCCGAAATGGTACCCCACACAAAAGTGTAATAAAAATGTGAAAAATGTATGTTTTTAAAACTTTTTTCACATCAGATCTTTGCAACAACTTTAGATTTTAGCATATATGTAGTTTTTTTAATATACATTTTAATTTTTTTGTGTTTTTGCCCTTTTTGTCACAAATAGCCCTATTCCTTTCAGATGGGAAAAACAGGAAATATGCATTATTTCTAAAAATAAGGTGCAAACTGAAATTTTTGATATGAAGTTGTAGCAGCCTTGACAACGTCAATAATTGATAGGAACACTGATTTTGAGTAATTATTACTTTTGAAGATATCAGCATTTATTGGAGAAACACAGGCTTTGTGTTCAGGTACCAGTACAATACCTTTCATAAAAAGGACATTAAAATTTTTAATAAATCTATATATTTTTTTCTTTTTTTGGCATAAGATCAGGGCATATACATCTATATTTCTGTTATATTTGTTTTTTTCATGTACAGTTTATGCCCATTTGTCATAAAAACAAATATTGCACACCAAATGTGCAAAATGTCTCAAAAAATACATTTATATTTGTTTCGCTAATTGCATATCATCTTGAGGTTCATTTTTATATATGTGGCTTCCTAACCCTAACCCCAATCCTAACAATCCACATTTGGAGCACCTGTTCCACACTTTTTTGATGTACTCCAACTGTGCTGCAATAGACCATTCTGTGCACACCTGGTA
>JAVQJG010132526.1:0-14133 GCA_036024015.1 Craterocephalus amniculus | reverse complement strand
ACAGACTGGCGAACTGTCCAGGGTGTACCCCGCCTCTCGCCCGTTGATAGCTGGGATAGGCTCCAGCACACCCGCGACCCACTTGGATTAAGCGGTTCAGAAAATGGATGGATGGATGGTTTTAGCATGTAATTCCTCACCAGCCCACATGAGGGCGTGCTTGACACCAGACGTTCTTGATGCACATGCGGAAACACCAGAGAAGCTGTCCTTTGACCATAGACATATTTCATTTATTTTATTAAATTACATTTATAATAATGATGAGAGTAATGTCTTTGTTTGCATTGTTCCATGTGTGAATGTGTTGTTTCCTGCTGTTAAGAATAAATATTTTATTAAGGCACATGATTTGCATTTTCATAGAAAGGAGACTGTTCATTTAGAAGGAAATTTAGCTTCTCAGAAAAAACGCTTATCAATTAATTGATCATCAATTGATATGAAACAACTATCGATGAATGAATTACTTGATAACTTGCTTCCCTAAATATATGCCAAATAACCCGTAGGCTATAATGTTAGTGTCACAAAGGAGCCAAATTAAACTTCATTCTATTTTTTTCCTGTTGCCTCTTCTTCATCCTTGGTGTTTTGCGGCTATAAAATCTGAAATAATGATGTGCCGGTCTGTTCCGCTGAGTGTAGAAAAGGACCAGTTGATACTATATTATTATTCTGTAAAGAAAGTAAAGTATAGCCTATGTGTTTCTGCACTGATGGCTGACTTGTCCACATCAAAATACCTCTAAGAATAGTTCAGTTTTTCACCTCTATCCTACACTGTTCTTTCTGACATCTGGGTGATATATATAAAAGTGTCTTCTATATTTTGTATAAAATGATATGATAGATACACTATGCTAGCTGCTGTCACAACTAATTAATGACAGCTGCTGTGATAGCATGCTAGGCTAGTGTAGCTATCAATTTTATCACGCTAAAATAATACCTGTACCTTAATGAAGTGCACACATGGAAGCAGCCCAAAGGCCCATTTATGCTCGACGCAGATGACGGACACGCACGGACAATTTTGCAAAAGATGGAGTAAAACCACAGGAAACCACAGTGGCAGTGTTGAGCAGTTGAGCATAAAAAAACAGAGAAGAAGAATGAGAGGAATGGAAAGAGCAAAACCGTAGAAGAAGAATGAAGTGTGTTCTTGCTTAGAAACAACTTAAAAGCAGCGCATGAGTGCAACTGCAGTCTGAGATTACCGTTGTAACGCAGAGTTAACTATGAACTCCCACTTGCAGAGGTCAGTCATAGCAACACAAACGACGCATGGAAATATGAAGACAGCAACGCAACTTTGTTATAAATCTCTTCACAACAGCAGCTGCCAACCATGAAATAATTAAAACATTAAAAGACATAAAATCAGATATAGAACTACATTTGGATTCATCAAACTCAGCATTCCTGCAACTTTTCCTTGTGCAACTTATATCATGTCCTCGTTTGTGTATCAGACGAGACAAAAATCTGTAGGATCTGCAACATCTTATATTTATAGTACACCTGCACAGATCAGCCAGACCAGTTCTGGATATTTTTATTGTCAAGCCCCACATGTTGCTTACAATTAAAGTTGATACCTAAAACTTTAATTCCTCCCTGCCACTAGGTGGTGGAATCACACTCGTTCATCCTCATTCCAACCCTTAATTCTACCGTTTGCCAGGTAGCAATATGTCAGACTGTTAGTTAGCATTAGCAAACTTTTAATTTGCCAATCAGAAGGAATGTAGCAACCTCAGTCTCCACCAAAACTCAGGAGCTTGACCGACGTTAACCCTCGTCCTGCTCTGTTGTTCGGGGTCCCCTTTAATTACATAACTGAATAGGAAGGTTGGTGCGGTTTCTACACAGAGCTGTAGATCTGGCAACTCCTGAGCTACTGGCATAGATTCTTCGAGTTTATATGTTGTAACTAGATGAAAATATTCAAAAAATTTTGGACCCATCAAAATTGATAAAGCAATTATTTGTAGGCCTAGACTATTTTCATAAAATTTTGTAAAATTAATAACTTTATTCTGCATTCCTCTGGATATTCTGTGAATGTTTTATTTTTGAAAAAGTAATTGTTTTTATTTTTTTAAAAAGTAGATTTGGTGGCAGAGTGCGTAAAGTGAGGACGTATTTCAGCAACGCCTGGATTCATGCTTGTTTGTGAAGATTTTTGGAACTTTTGGACTTTTTGAACCAGATCACATGAACTGGTTCCCATAACAATCATGAGTTCATCTGTCAAACCTCAGTGAGGATTCACCTCTGTCAGAAACCTGCAGACAACTTCCAGCTTTTCACTTAACAAACGGTAAGAAAACAACTTGTTTCGTTGGTTTTAATGTAGTTTATGGAGTCTTTGTAGTGTGAGATTTAAATTAATCTTTTTTCATTGATTAGATTTTTTCTTTACTTCTCAAATCAGTTAAACATTTTTATCTCATCACTCCCTACAAGTAGCTAAAGCTAGTCTCTGGTGAGTTTTCTTTTTTTCTGCATCTGGGTTTGAAATGTTTCTTTACTGATGTCATTGTGACATTTTGTTTCTGGGTTTTCTTCTCTGACTTTGTCTCTATTTGTCTTCTTTAGAGCAGATTGAAGAACGAAGAGGAAGAGGAGGAGGTATCCATTGGTGACCACAATTACCATCTGCCTTTACTGCCAGCAGAGGTAAGTCAGTTATAGCTTATACCAAGTAATTACCCAAAAGTTTAAACTTTATAGAAAATACTGATAAATTCCACTTTTTTCAACTTTGTTAATTTACAGTATCTGGACACTTCCTGCTGTACACGTAGCAGGAATGTTTACATTTAGTAATCATGTGCTGTTGTTTATGTCTCTGCTTTTCTGTGTTAACTTTATAGCATCAAACCAGCAAAACTCCAGATGGACCTTGTGTTAAAGGTGCGTGTGCCACTGCCGCCAATGCATCCAGCGGCACGCGCTCCACGTGCATCGCGCAGGTACGCGCATCCAGGAAGTAAACAGGCTAACGGTATGGGCCATGGTTTAGGATCTGAATATATACTAAATGATGCCGTTGCGAGTAAATTATGGACGCTTCCCACACAGGACCCGCGGACTGCATTGGATGAGCAGTATGGAGGAATATTGACAAGTTTTCGTTGTAGCCGCAGGGAACTAACATGTAAACCTCCTGATATCTCCGGTTACATGATGAATATCAAGAAGGTTTTCCAACGTCTCAATCAGCATAAGGTTGAGTAAACAAATGAAGGCACATCATTCTGAGGGCGGAGTATTCCTTTAAGGAGGAGGATGGTGCCTGTGAAGAACCTATCCCCACTGTGGACAACGACCATCACTGTGACAGCAGAAAATCCTTCAGTTCACCAACAGAGCCGAGAGAACATCAGAGCATCCAGACTGGAGAGAAGCCGTACACCTGTCAGCAGTGTGAGAAGAGCTTCAGGTGGTTGGGAAATTTGAAGAGCCATCAGCGCATCCACACCGGAGAGAAGCCGTACACCTGTCAGCAGTGTGAGAAGAGTTTCAGGTGGTTGGGAAACTTGAGAAACCATCAACGCATCCACACCGGAGAGAAGCCGTACATCTGTACTGAATGTGGAAAGAGTTTCCGTCACTTACCCAGTTTGATAATACATCAGCTCAAACACCTCTAAGAGAAGCCGATATGACCAGTGTGGGATAGTTGTTCAGTACCTGCAAAGAGAAAAGCCTTTCCTATTCTCTCCTGAATATGAGAAATCTGAACCAACCAGGGTCTTTCAAGTTCTCCCAGCCCATCCACACAGAATAAGTTACCAGAACAAGTTAGTATATATTATACTTCTTTGCATGCAGTTTGTTGTGTTTTGTCGTTTCTCTGCAGCCTACAGACACATCAAACACATCAAATCCGATCAAATTTTATTTATAAAGCTGTTTTCCACATCCTCACACTGTGGGACTGAATCAAAGACAAGATTCAACACAATCTGTCGGTTTCATCAGGTACCAGGATGCTTCTGGGCTCTGTAGCTCTGGTGGAAGAGCTGTGGCCTACCAGGCAGGACATTAGCCATTCAGTTCCCCTAACCACGTGTTTAAGTGTCCTTGGGTAAGACACTGAACCCCACTTTGCATATAATGTCACTATCAGGGGCACGAAACGATTCAACGTAAGTGCTGTGTCAATGAGTGTGACTGGGTGAAGTACTTTGAGTGGTCATGTTACTAGAAAAGCTCCATTGAAGTAAAGTCAATCTATCATTTACTTCCAATAAACTGGCTTATTAAGTTTAATAAAAGTTGTTTTTGAAATCATTTCAATCAGGAGAGACCAATGTCGAGGTGAGATACATTTATTGATTATGTTACAATCAGAATGTGCTTTGGCGGATAGACCCCGACGTGCAGTCATCTGCCAAGAGGGAGGACGCTATTCATACGACAAGCAATTCCCCCCCGGGGGTCTGGACCTGGTGGTGGCGTAAAAGCTGCAGAGCAGAAGGATGAGATTGCCAGCTGGTGGTACATGGGGTGGAGGGGGGCTGCGAGTTCGATCTGAAAGGAAGTCGGCAGCAAAGAGAGAATATTTAAATTCCCCATTTGAATGAGATAGGCTGTAAGAGCCGAACGCTGATTGGAAAGGGGAGGACTTAAGAAAAGAGGAGGGAAGGAAAGAGTGCAGAAAGGCAGGAAGACTAGCAATGATCCTACACTCACCCTCTCAGTGTTGTCACCTTCTCCCTCTCTCACTCCTTTCATCCCTGTCTTTCGCTATAGCTCCATTTCCACCCTTTTCTCCTACAACTCCCCGTTAGATTCACTGATTTCAGCATTTACTCTTTTTGTTGAACATCCAACCTGCATTTTTCATTACTTTAATGGTGTCATTAGATGTTTAATCTTCATCAGACACAGCACTGATGCCAATAATGTTTAAATCAGTCCAAACCACCCAAATAACATGACTTATGTCCAGATGTCATGGAGACCTGTTATGTTGAGAAGATTTTATTGATCCTTACCAAAAAGTTACAGGGAAATATAAAAGTTGAAAAACTTAAACGTTCAATGTTCAGCACCCCACAATATTTATGGATGACAAAATAATGTGATGGAGAAAAGCTGAAACAATTTCTTCCACATCTGTAAACAAATTGTTTCATAGTTGTTTTTCATAGATGTCCATGCATGTGTGGCAAGAGCAGTAGTTAGCAACTTGAGCTCAATCAGAGAAATGCCAACTGGGGAATAAGGCCCCAGGGCAAATTTATCCTAATTTCACAAAACAAAAATATTTTCTATTTAATCAGAATGCAAAAAAAAAAAATCAAAACAGGCCTACAGTTATAAAAACGTTAATAATTGAAGCTATACAATCACAGTCAATCTTGTGCCAGATAACTGTGAGCTACAAATGGTTTCTCCAACTCACAGTTACCAACACACACACAAATAAAGCCAAACTAAATAAAATAAAAAACAATTGGGAACCCAACATCGCACACCATGCAATAAAAATTTAATGAACAAAACCCCACACACAAAAAGGAGAAAAAAAAGTAGTCAAGTTGATCTCAGCTGAAAAGTAGCTGAACTTAATGTTGTTGCTCTTAATATTAAAATTGTGGCCATGGGCTACTAATGCAGGGAACAAGCAAATCAACTTGTGGCAAAGCTTAATTATGTGTGAGATTTATGGCTAAAACATGGTCATAACATGAATTTTTTTATTTTGTTTTCTTAATCCTGGGATGAATTAGAATGGTGTTATAATCAAGCTTAAGGGGTTCACAAAACTGAATAGTTTGCTAGAACATGAAAACAGAGACAAAACACTCTGTACTGCATTAATTTTTTTATTGTTCCACAAACACTACAAATCCCGAAAAAATTTGTATCAGTCTTCTTATTCTACGGTTCCAGTCAAAGATTTGCAAGGGAGTCTTTCAGCCAGCATTCATTGTCCTTTTATTATAATTTATATGTCAACAAGGACAATAACATGGTAATGATATTGTCTTTAAAGGCTTTATTACTGTAGCATTAAATTCCTCCAATACAACATATTGATGCATTTTTCATTAATATTCTATTTAGTTATGCTCTATACTATACCCATTTAATTTAACAGGGGCAATATGATAAAACATAGGTCCATTAACAGAAGTTCAAACTATTTGCTGAGACCTGAATTATGATTTTTTAGGATTACATTAACTGTATAAAACAGCACATCAGTAAATAAAAAGTTTTTGGATGCATAAATGCTACTAGACTGATATGGAAAACAAAACAGAAATACCATCTGCACACAACACAATGGCCTTGATTTACAAAGAGTTAGTGTGTAATAAAACAAGCGCTAACTGGATTGCACATGTACAAACCGGCCGCAGCTGACATATTAAGAGTGCTCAAAGAGGATTGCGCCTTTTTTCTGGCAAAATAGTAGCCTATATGCAATCCTTTCTGCGTGTCTGCCGCTGATGAATGCAAAATCTGGAAGCTGCAAAAGTGCTCAGATCAGAACCAAGGCATAGACTATACTTGACCAGAGGTTTTGGTCTGTTTGATTATTAGTTTTATGTGTTTTTACTTATTCTATTATTTTTAAAATTGTTTTATTGGTTTGAAACTGTTTTTAAAAAAAGATTAAATTAATTATTTTATTATTTATTTCTCCGGTAAATGTTTGTCATTTTCCTGTGTTTCCGTGTTCTGTATTCTGAACACCACTTTGTTTCAATAGATTGGTTTAAAGTGCTTCATAAATAGAGTTGAGTTTAGTTATGATAAGTTGAGTTGAGTTGAGTTGAGTTGAGTTGAGTTGAGTTGAGTTGAGTTGAGTTGAGTTGAGTTGAGTTGAGTTGAGTAGTGCCAATGATACTACCAGGTCAGGTCGTCAGGTCAGGATAGCTGCGTACCTGGAGGAAGATTGTAAATAATGTGATTACTGGAGACTTTGGTTACTGATTGTCTATAGTGAGGCAGTTACACTTTTGATTTCTGTGAAAAGAGGGGAAAAAAGGATGTATTGTTGGAATAACAGGCTAAAATAAAATGCATTTCGGTTAAAAGTCAGGACAACAGTATTATTCTATTTTGAAGCATAGTAATAAGAAAATTATTACATACTGTATTTATCAACTATGAAAATAAACATGTTTTATTTCAGGAAGAAGGAAAGTTTTTTTTTTTTTAAAGAAAAAGGATGTGTCGAGTAAAATGTTGTGGTCGTTACATGTTCTTGCGGGGACAGTCTAGAGAGAGAAACTCAGTTAGGCTAGGACTGGCTACAGTAATGTGTATGTGTATGTCCTTGATGTTGAATAAACTGAGAACTGAGCATGCTAAGTTAATCGTCTATTATGTTGACGTAACACACAGTAAACATACCAGAATGCAACAGTAAAGTGTGCCAAGTCCACAATGCAGGCCTAAAGCAGCTTGTGTGACCACCGTGCACCTGACAGCGCAGGCTGACTGCAGGCTTTCCGAGGAAGGAGCAGTAACATCCCAGGAACTGAATGTAATTAAGTCCTCGATCTGGATAACAGATGGAAGGTGCTCTGTTTAAAGAAAATGTAGCCCAACGTGACCTAAAGGAAACAACGGCATGCCACCACCATGAAGCCCACTCTTTATACAGTAGGTTATGTTGGTGACACCTACCACTCACCATAAAGGTGAAGCATGCATCAACATGGCACACATGCAGACACATACCCACAAAACCAGCTGAATGCATTCTTAACCACGTGTTGATCTAAGTAATGTCTGACATTTCCAGAAAACCTGCACTACTGAACTTTGGCAAATCTTTGCCTTTGGCATTTTCTACAGAACCTTTTTTCACCATCCACCTTGCATGGCGTCTCATCTCTGAGCTAGCTCCAGCATGTAAAAGTCAGTACGATGTTGACGCTTGTCTTATCCCTTGCGCTGTCCCTTTTTCTCTCTCTTTTCCTTCTTCCTCCGTCTATTTCTTTGTTGAATCAACCGTAATGGGCATCCAGAGTGACCACTGTATTGACATTCTGTTGTTAGCGTGTGACAAAGCATTGTAAAGCAAAATGCAGCATGACGCCTGAGGCTTGAAAAAAGAGTGCAGTTTCTCAGCATCAAGTTGCTGCAGGGCAACAACAGTCTTAGGAATGTTAATGAGTTTAGTGTCCCATCAAAATGAGTCAGAGGCACAGAGTTGTAAAGTAGCGTCTTTTTAATACAAACAAATATATTTTTTGGTACGTGGAGGAAAAGCATTCTTTGAAGCTTGTTTAGCTGTCCTTCTCCATTTCTCCACAGCGGTTCATGCACAGTCATTCCTTTCAATGAGAGAAATTATTCCTTATACTGTAAACGGTAGCTATTCAGATGGATGTTTTCTAATATTTGACCAGGGTCACTTGATTTGGATGCTGACTCAACTGCTTACTTAATGCTTTCCGTTATTATTCTGCCAGGGACTGATTTATTGCTGGGAACAAAAACAGAGCAGTAACCTAAAATTGGACCAGAGATATGAGTTTACTATAAAGAATTTGTGTCTATGTTGAAACCTTGGAGTGCTAGAAAATTACTTGGAGAGGAAAACATGTCAAGTGGCCATGAGCTGCCAAAAGTTATACACAGGCTATAAATAAACAGACTATCTCACCAGAATAAGAAAGTCAGCAGTCACTTTTTGTGGAATTATGTCTGTTATAAATCAGTTAAAATATTATTAATACAAATTTAAAGAAAAACAGAAAGTGGTGTTGAAACTTTATTTGGAAAAAAGGGCAATTAGAAATGTACAGGGGTTGGATAGAAGTGTGTGTACCCTGTCAATATCCCAATGAACAAAAGGGAAAAAGCAGGAGTCTTCTGTGTTGTGGTTACACTCATTTAGAGCTCACACACAAACCACACGGTTGTGAAAGAGGTGGAAGTTCCAGTAAGCACCGGATGTGGTTTTTTGTAAAGCTGGTTGGAGGCGACACGTTGTTGGAAGTCAGAGTTGCAAATAAAAATTTGTGCAGACTCACCGTCAATTTTCCTCTGACATCCACACTACAACACTTCATGGGACTCCTTTGTGAGCTCAAAAACGTACTTTATCTTTGTTGTTCGCCACCATGTTCAAGGATTGTTGTCATAATAGACAGTACAGAAACACAATCATACAAGACTTCCTCAGAAGAAACTCAGCTGCAGGGGAAGATCTTTTAGATCTTCTGCAAAATCCACCTGAAACACACGTAACGCATGTTTGGGTGCATCAGACCGGTTCAGCATCCTCTCCTTTCACCTGATCCTCCTCAGCGCCGTCGTGCCACCTCCTCTGCCTCCTCTTTTTTGAACGATAGTTAAAATCTGATACTCCAATTCCAAAATCAAATCTGAAACCTTGGATGTCTTTGTGCCAAATGAAAACTCTGATAATGAAACCGTTATTAGCAAAAGCACTATAGCTTGCTCAGAGCAAGGTAGCAATGACAGCAGAGCTCCAGGGATCCCTTCCATCATGTCAGTCCACAAAAGGTTAATTGAATATTTCACTCACTTGGGAATAGAATAGGTAGGGATGGTAGTGTCCAGAAAGTCCTGACCAACTATTTTCTGTCACACACAAAGCTCAGTTTCACACTCCTCTCTACCTGCAACAAGCAGTTGGCTTCATAATTTATTGAAAATGTAGACATAACACAGAAAGCTGAAGTGTCTGCCAGACCTTCACATATAACGTTCACAATTATGAAACCATTTTAGTTTGGTGGAGATCCCTAAAAAAAAGGCCGTAATATTCTAACATGTTTAACATGTTTTCAGATTAAATGAAAATAATAATGAAGTTGAAAAGAATATGCTTTCTAATATCACAAATTCTGCAATTATGGTGTGGTTAGATTCTTGCAGAAAATCACATGAAGTAACAATTAGCCTTGCTTTTGCTGGATGACTTCTTCTTAAATGTGTCCCGGTGACATGGACACGTTCTGTGGGCTGGTCACAGCAGACAAGATGAAGCCGGCCCCCAGGTGGAAACCGCTGCACTTCCTGGTTTGGCAGCATTTTGCCAACTCATTTCTTGTGTCGTTGTGAGGGTGTGTGGCTATTGTGCATTGGGCCAAGTTTTACAGTACGGAAGACACTGCATCATGTGAGGCTGCCCATTGGGGGAAGAGAGGCTGACCTTAATGTTTTCTCTTTTTATTTTATTTTCATACCACACAAGTGAATTTGTATGTTTGTGCTGACTATGTGGGAATGCTGAAAAAAGGGGGAAACTAGGGGTATATAATGTGTACATATTAACATTTGGTCAAAATGATTACATTGGGATTTTCTTTTTCAAGGTAATCACAACGATGAGGATGTAACAGTAGTTTATCATTGTGTATGCAATTCTATCTTTTAATGAGCACATTTTCCAATTTGTAGCGGAGATGTCCTTCAGTAGAATATTTTGCAGTATGAATATCTGCTTGTTGTGATTCTGTTTGCTCAATGACATATTTTAAATAAATGACTATCATAAGTGCAAAAAAACACTCGTCTTCCAAAGGTCCCTGCGTAGGCCACCTTTATGTTCCTACCAATGCCAAAATCAAAACTATGCAAACCTATCTACACCTGATTTCCACTGCAGCATCTCATCACAGTACAAAGTATTTGATTCAGCTTTTTTGTTGCTGTTGCCATTTGCTTTAACAACTATTAATCTATCTATCTATTAATTTATCTAATGAAAAATGTCCTTATTGTGTTGGCTATGTGAGTGTGTCATGCATTTAGTTGAGATTGATTTTCAGTGCTGTTACTGTCATCTCACTCCATTTGAAATAAGGTATAACATGATCGGTATGTATGATTTTATTAGTAAGCTACTTGCTCATTTCACTTATATTCTGTAACAGATTGCACTGATATAACAATTAGCTTCAAATGCAGCTGATGGTTTTCTTGTTACTACCTCTCACACATTTCCCTCGTGGCCCTTCTGCCCAAACAGATGTAAATCTCGGGTGAAAAAACATTTTTGTCTTTTAATAACTGGAAAACTAAAGACAAGGTCAGCAAATCCCTTATCAAAAGGGAAAAAAACATGATAAATGACTTGATGTAGCAGAGGTCATGCTGCATGCCAGCAGCCGAAACGGATGGTAATGGTGGAAACTTTAAAGTCTCAGTCAGACAGGGTGAATGTTCAGTGTCATCAGAGCTGCTAAAAATAAGTGGCTTTTCTTCTCACTTCCACATTGAAAAGCTGTAAGTACTTTCCAGCATGAATGATCCTAAAGCTCCAACCTTACAAGCAACTAATGTCTGTTTTAAAGTAGAGGCAAAGTGCATACGGAGGGGATATGGAGACATTAGAGATGGAAAAAAATTAAATATAAGAACAGACAGATCAAGAAGGGGTGTTTAAAAAAATGTAAAGTCATCAACTTCTTGGATTTAGCTGTTAAGATCTCCATTTAAAGCTGATACGACAGTGAGAAAAACACAATGGAGGGAAGAGCTCAGAGAAGGAACGGATTTGAGCATTACTGCAAGTAAAGGAAGACGTGAGAGCTGATATGATACAAAACTGAGACAGACATGGTTCAAAATACACAGCACTCAAACTCAGCTGTGAACCAATGTGAAAAAGTTTTCAAATCAGTAATTAAAAACATAAAGTTATATAAGAGACTGACAATTTAATAAACATACACATTAACCTTACTGTAGCTCTTTAAGTAAAGATTAGAGGCTAACAATTAATACTGAGAGCTTGTGAGATGACTGTTTTAAGGAAGTCTTAGCAAAAAAAAGGTTAAATATTTGAAAGGAATTACAGTTAGGATGATCTGTGGTGCACTTGACCTTAACATCTCCTTTAAGATAATAAAAAAAATTAAGTACTGCAGACAGTGCTGTATCAGATACAAGCTCAGCCATGAAATCAGTTGCTGTGGAAGCACTTTTTTTTATAAAAGTTTCTACAGGTCAGCCTTGCCTCTAGAGAGGAGTTGATATAAATTTTTTGAACAGATGCAAGTAAAATTAACAGTTTTAAGTGAAACAAGCAGATGTTGACCAAAAAAAAACAAACAAAAAAACATGACATTGTTTTGCAAATTGTGGTTATATGGAATTTTATTTTAAAAAAAAGAAAAATACAATGAATTAATCTATGTTATTACACTCATTTTGCTGAACAATCCTTTGACACGATCACTGCAATCTCTTCATCAGACTTCTGCACCGGTTGGCAGGTATTCACGCCCACTACTCATCAGAAAAGTGCTCTCAACGGTTCAGGACTGGTTTTTTGTTTGTTTGTTTTTTATTCTTTCCTTAATTCCATTCAATTAAAAACATTTTATTTCAATAAATTATAATTTAGCAAATTCATATTTATTATAACTTTTTACAGTCTCTGGTTATTTGATTTACTATTAAGAATTCTCCCTTTTCATCAATAGAAGGTTATAAATACATTAATTTACGACTCTATTTGTATAATTAACAAATGCTGAGAGTTATGAGCTAGAATGGAAATCACCTTTTGAATGAATTGCTTATATTTGAGATAAATCCCAGCACCATAACTGTCTTCAGGAACGAATAGTTGCATTATAAAACAAAATCCGCAACACAGATCTTTGTGGAAGCCTCTTATTTAGGATCCAATCATGTTTTTCATGAGCTGCCTGCCTGACTAAGCCATCTTATCGAGCTCAACCTGTGTGTGTGGGTCTGTTTGTATGTGTGTGTAGGAGGGAGGATCCACACAAAACGATTACACTGAATTCATTCCCACTTTTCCCTTTTCCCTTTCTCCCCTCCCACATCTCACTCAGCGAGATGTAGAAAAAAAGAGAGAAGATCAGAAAGAAACGAAGGGTGTGATGCTGTTTCACTTCAAAGGTTCTCTGGACCTTTGGGACGTGGAGGCCTTTCTCCTGTAAAGTAAGAGGAGTTCTCCGTGCCTCATTCAATAAGTTGTTTAAACATCTCATTGATATTTCACCAGGTAAAAAGAAAATATTTTTTTATGTATATTAATGTTAGTTTAGAGAGACAGACCTTACACTACTTAGGGGATCAAATAGGAGCTTTTAAACAAATAAACAGATATGCCTATATGTAACTATTGCTACTGCTCTTAAAGTTTGGGAGATGTACACTATGACTGACCTGCTTTCAATAAATCATGATCTGTAAAAAAAAAAGGCTAAACATGCAAATTAATGACTCTCACTCCCATCCCAGGCTTTCTAGAGCACATTTCTGTGACTTCCAGTCATTTTTAAAATAGTGAAACCTAGAGAGACCTGCTTACTCCTCAGGTGATTTGTTCAAATATCCACACAGACGTGTGAGAGGTGCGTGTGAGTTAATCAGAGTAAACCGCTGACACTAATCCCGCCAGTCTCACCTGGTCCTGGCCGGGGTATTTGTGTGGGCTGCCTGTGCATGCTTTTCTGTGTATGTTTAAAGAGGATTGAAGGGGTGGGGGGGTCATTCCTGACTTTACACAGATTCAACACTAGGGGTCAGAGTGTAATAGTGGTATGCTCAACTAATGGAATTAAGCAGATTTTTAGTCTTTGTTTTTGTTTTGTTTGGTTATTCTGTCTCAGGAAGTGCACATAAAAGCCTTGTAAACAGATGATTATGCTTCTTACTGCAGGCTGATGCACTAAACAACAGAGCCATCGCTCTCTGACTGAAAGTGGCAATTAAACGTAAAACAAGAAGGTGATCATCTCAGAATCTCTTTAAAACATGAAATCAATAAAAAAGTATACAGTATAAGGCTCTGGTTCATGAACTTAACATCTTATTATCAGCTGCTATTACAAGAAAACACCATATGCATTTTGTGAGAATAACAAGAACATGAAAAATATTAAAATAGCAGGTCATATTTATGAGCTACAATTGGCCCTGACTGACTTTTTGAACAATCTGAAATGAATGTCAGACGAGAAATATTGTGGATTTGGCTTTGTATTTATATGATCTTATTTAAAAATGACTAAAAACAACAGGGGGCTGCACGGTGGTGTAGTGGTTAGCACTGCGGCCTCACAGTGAGAAGGCCGCGGGTTCAAGTCCCAAGTTGGTCTGATTCCGGCTGAGGAGGGGTTTGACACTGTGGCCTTCCTG
>JAVQJG010132497.1:0-16686 GCA_036024015.1 Craterocephalus amniculus | reverse complement strand
GCAATCAATGAGTCATTAATTGTAATGAAATTACCCCTTTTACCACATACTATACCACGTAGAAAACCATTTTTCTTAGAAAGATTAAAATAATATCAGGTATAGTTCCTTTAAAGCAGGGTAACTTTAAGTCTCTTGTAGTATTGACATAAGAACTTTTTGACTTCATAGCACATTT
The DNA here is from genome assembly GCA_036024015.1 of Craterocephalus amniculus. Taxonomy (NCBI): domain Eukaryota; kingdom Metazoa; phylum Chordata; class Actinopteri; order Atheriniformes; family Atherinidae; genus Craterocephalus; species Craterocephalus amniculus. The sequence goes on along the minus strand of JAVQJG010132497.1, from coordinate 16,508 downwards.
ACTAAAATTCAATGATTTGGGCTCAAATTCTAGTTGGAAAGTTAATGAATTCTGAGATTTCTGATGTCTGAATTATAAACAATTTGTAAAACACAGTTTATTAGCAGTTGCTGATGAAAATTAGATCTTTTCTAGACTAGAAAAAGTGAAATTTAATTCTTTCATTAAAGTTGAAAACAACCAACACTATGGTATACAACAGATTGAAAATACAAAAGGATCTGGACTTTAATGGCCCAAGGTGGTACGGACATATCTTAATATCTTCGTTTTTCATCTGTTTGTAAAGGCAGAGAAGTGTATATTAACACAATAAACTTGAGCTCATTCACTCAAAATGCTTTGATGGCTCAAACAACATGTCAGCTCAAGCTTACTTGAAGTATTTCTAGACTATCACTCTGTTATTATTATATACTGATTTTATAAATACAGCTTAATCAAACAAAGTATCCCTTTAATGAATGTGAAAACAATGTCTGCAGAGTGAATTTGGCTATAGTTATGTGTTAGTGATGTCCCACAGGGAAAGTTAGAAGCAGCAGAATGTCTTGCTTGTTTTCTCACTATGTCTGCCGTATTTCACTATCGGACAAACCCCACTAATTAACTTGATTCCCTTTTATCTGCATGTAAACAAGGGCAATGAAGGTGGTAAAGTTTAAATGGCTCGGAACTCTAAACCTCAGCTGAAATAGGCATGTAATCATACTCATTGTGTCTATGGCGACGGGACGTAATTTTAGCACATTATGTCACCACAACATAACTTATAACCCATGCTCATGTCACCCGTTTCTGTTAGATCAAGAGGGATAAGCATTATTTTGCCCTCATTTTACTTCCACAACTGTCCTAACAATATGCAAATGACTTATTGTGTCAGGACCCTTTAACTATGTATGGTTTGTTTGTAACCATTAGCTAAAATAGTTTGCTCAAAAAATAAGATGAGAATGTGATTTGCTCGTCTCTTGCAGTATAAGTGAATAGTCAAACTGTTTCAGAAGATTCTTATATAATAAACCTTCATTTGTATTTTAGAATCATGTATAAGATGTTTAACTATTTATAAAGGATTAACTGTAAAAACGCAAGTACAATGCCATCAGCAGACACTGCCCTAGGGAGATAGGTGATAACCTCCCATCAAGCCACATCACCCTCTCCCTGTGCTTCTGACACAGTTAATTTGGCCTGGCAAATACAGTAAGCATTTAACCTAAGATTATATTAGCTGACTTTCTAGGCCAACTGGCGTACAAAGACACAGTGCACTTGGACTCACATAACTTAATGTTACACCGGCACGGAAACAGGGACTGCAATACTTCCTCAAAATATTATAGAAACTCTGTTTATTTCATTAGTCTATATTTTGTGTATTCATCCATCTTTTTAAATGTATAAATTAAAGCTTCTGCCCAACAAAATCCATTTGTTTCTATCTAAGAAGTGTATATTTGTGTGGGTATTACAGGTTCCAAACATATGTACCACCCACATACCGTTAGACAAAGAAAGACATCTTTGAAATACATATTTATTTATGAGCACACTCAGACTGAACCCTGTCTTGTCACCATGATGGTGGTCATAGGCCATGAGGACTGATGAGCAAGATCTTAGCTGACATGCCCCGAAAGAAAGGATTTGTTGTCCTCCTTCATCACACCTACCTGCTTTTTTCACAGTTGGCTTCTTTTAATGTTTTCCTTCCCTTCTTTCTCCCCAGCCTTCTTTCCGTTTTGCTTTCACCTTGCTGAGCACATATCTAAGTGCCGCAGGACCCTTTAGAGCCCTCTCACTCCCACCCTTCATCAGTCCATCAAACACCAGCTCGCAATGCCATCCCATTGCCACCTGCAAAATACAAACAAAACCTCGTTCCCTCATCTGTCCTCGAACAAAGAGCTCTCCCTCTCTTTTTACCATTTCTTCCCCCTCCCTTCTCCCTCGTGCTGTCAGTCCTGTCCAGCTTTTCACTTACAATTAGCTGTGGCGGGCTTCGCACTCATCAACTGTCGTGAGTTTAGCACCCAGTCATGAGGGGCCTTGACAGATCAAGCTAAGGCACCCTGACACCACTGGTGTGAAAGAAGATTCTAATTCTGGATAATTAGCTGACGAGAGCATGTAAGAGGGCACGGGAAAGGGAGTGAGGGATGGGGGGGCATGCTGAGGCGAAGTGGCAGTGCGTCGTAAGCGCTTTCTGTCAACTTATTGTTGGCCTCTATTCTGTCTTGCCGTCTCTCACTCATTCATCTTTTTCTCTTGTTTGACTGTTTTTCTGTCATTTACTTCTTTCTTTCACTCGCCCTGACTTAGACTCCTCTGGAACTTATTCTTTATGCTCAAGCCTCTTTCCTAACAAATGCCCAGATAAGTATTGTTCACTTACTCTATGATTCCAGTGGCTCACACTTTGGCCTGTGCTAACAATTGTTAAAATCAGACAATATAAATACGTTTTAAATTAGTATGTTTCATTTGCTTTGCTCTAAAGTCATTCAACTCTTAAATTATATTCTTGCAAACCCAAACATGTTTAAAAAAAGGACATGCCAATGTCTAAGTTGGCAAACACAATGAATGACCTTGTTATTTGCTTGTGGCTTATTGCCACTTGGCCATTCTGTAAGCAGATTATTATGTGTTGTTTGGATGTCCTACTTCTTGTGTAGTCTATTGGTGATTGTAAAGTCACTGAGAAAACAGCTGGCTATTTACAGTATAATGGTCCTTTAAGGCCACCAACATAACCTGGCACAACAGGCTTGTCAAAGAATAAGAGGAGTGTTCATATTGAAACAGGTTCAAATAAGTGTGTCACTGTTTGGGCTAAATTGTATTGTGTGACAGAACAATGTGATGTAGGAAAAAGAAATGCACTTACCAACTTTCTGAGGTGCCAAAAGATGCATTCACACTGGCACATTAAAGCCCCGTAAACACGCATGCAAGATAAAAAAAAATGTAGGTATGTCAGCCACACACACTTTTCCAGAGCGCCAGTTATCTTCGAGGGAATCTTGATGTAAAGTGGGCATAATGCAGAGTGACATTTGTGATGTCAGATTCTTTGCACTACCGGCTGGGTAGTTAATGGCTGATTGGTGCAGGAGGACAATGTGACAAAGTATATACGTGTGTGTGCGGATCAGTGACACCTCTGTGTGTGACCCAGCCAAACCAGACAAGGGCCATACCACTGCATCCAGACCAAAATTTTTTTTAAAAGGGGGGAAAAAAACTCACATGACGATGATTATGCCTGACCATATTTTCAACTATCCCTTCGTTTCAGCTCTCTGACCATAAGCAGCACATTTACTGAGTTAACCATCCATGAATGTCTGCATATCAGACCGTGACCCAACAGTTAAGACCGGCGCCGGGGCCCCTGTGAGTTGCACACGGAGTGGAACCATTCAACCATGGTCAAGGTGGGCCCAGCCAATAGGCTCGAGCCAGACACATGGGGCACAACCACTGATTTTGAAATGATATCTATTACTGTAAGTGACAGCAGTCCCAGACAGTGAGTTTTGATGCTCCTGGAGACTGACAAGCCAAGCAGAGTGACACTGATGGCTGTAGGCACAAATCAGAATTGCTTTACCGCATCGGCAGCGCCCCGGCGCCGCTACGCTCACCCTAATCCCAGCACAAAACCCATAACCTGCAATGCAATTCTCAAAAAAATGAAGGTGAGAAGTTGGGACTGGGCAGGTCGGGAGGCAAGTGGAGCGAAAAGAGTGTGGGGTACAGAGAGGGAAACAAGTCAAACAGTATTAGGTGACAAAGAAAGCATACTTGAATATCAAAAGAAAAGTGAGAAATGGGTTCTGAACTTTTTTTCCTTTTCCTCTGTAAACATTCTCTTTGAGAGAGAACATACATAATAAAGATTTTGCTAGGATGAGATATTTGCTTAAGTACAAGAGTAAAGAAAACAAAAAAGACAGAACTGTCAAGATGTTGAGCAAGCTTGTTTAATACCTCAAGAATGAGGCATGCTACTGGAATGGATTCCCCAGCGTGTAGAGAAAAACTAGTTAATCCAGGACATGATGACAGTTTGTTGGCTTGAAGCACCTCAATTTCCACCTATAATTGAAAACATCTTGAAAAGCAGAAAATTCAAGTTGACCTCAAACATAGCCTTAGCTTACATATTTGTTTTGAAATGTATTTTCTTAGTTTGAAAATGAAGTTTTAGCTTTCATGATTTTAGGTTGACATCTGAAAAAATGGTTTACTTTATATTTACTTTGCTCATTATAGCTTTTCTGAAGCTAGCATATGTAAAGTCTTCCATGCCTTGTGCACAAATAGCTCACTGGCAGTGTTAAATATCTCCTCAATTAAATAGTGTCATTACATACAGATAGTAGCTGATTTTATTCATACCAGTTCTTCATACTCCCTGGGATGTTTATTTTATTTCCACTTATGTTGGTAACCCTCTTGACAATTATCATTATATCAGTTTTTATATTTTCCACTATGTTTCTTTCACCACATTATAGTCTGTTGCTGCCATTGTCTGAACTTTGTCACTTTTAGAAAAAAGAAACTTTATCATTTTAAACACTTAATATATGATGTTCAATAAAGAATAGATTAGTACATTTCTGTCTGTTCCTTCTGAAATATTACATTTAAAACGGACGTTTTTAGAAACAAAGTTGTACATAATGCATTTTTGGGCAAAGAAAAGTACAGAGATGCTGGCAAACGCAGCCACAGATAAACACGAAGGAGAGTGAATGCAGGCGGTGAGGCAACAGTGGTGTCTGTCCGTATGTACATGTGTGAATATGTGTATCTGTGTGTTCTACACACTTCCCAGCATCTGAGCACCAGCATGCAGCATCTCAGAAGGAGAAGGGAGAGGTAGTGGCGCCTACTCAGCTGAAAGGCCTCTGGCCACCATGCCAGCACAATCTCTTCAGCACTTCGGGACCCCCGTCGCTCGCTGCATCTCCCTTTCCCTCTCTGCTATCGCCTCTCCCCCAACCCACATTTATTTCTGTCAGCTTCCATATTCTTGTCTTCACCGCGTGTTTGCCCATACTCACAAGACATTTCTAGTTCGTGCAGACGAGGCGCTGCCGTCGACTGTAGGGACCCCTGGTAAGATGGTAAACAGGCACACCAGCTTCTCCAGGCAGGCATTTCAGTTGTATACAAGGCCTGGGGACACGTTGGAGTCAGACCTTCCTCTTATCCTTATTCTCTACAGGGACGATCAGTGTGCCTGTTCAGGCCCTGGTGTGACACCGCCTGTCCTATAAGATACACCAAGCCGGGCACCCAGCTCTTTCCCTGCAGTCGTACGGCCTCCATATGCACACATCACTACAATGAGTGTCCTTCAGTGAAGGCCCCAGTTTTCCTGATTTCAGAGATAATATCTGAAAAGATTGTTGCCAGTGGATAGCAGCAAAAGGTCAGAGACACAGTCACTGATCATGACCATGATAAACACAATATGATCAGTGAGTAGCGTTTGTTGGTTGAGAGCTACATTGTGCTTTAGTAACATACATAATAAAACTTATTTAGAGTAATTTAAAGCTTTGAAGGAGGTTATGCGCAAACAGTTATGGCGTTCCAGTGGTTAAATGGAAAACAAACAGTCTGTCAAAAGTACTTTCTCTATACTGGCCCTTAGGAAGACTGGGGGTAAAAGAGAGAGAGGATAAAAACAAGAACGCACAACAAGATACTAATATTTTCATAGTCAAAACACTATAAATTTCCCACATTATACACAAAAATACTGTATTCTGATATGTTTTCCTCTGAAATATCTGTTTTCTTTAAGGGCAATATTTGAAAAGTGAATAGTGATTAAACCAAAATAAGACTGCTTTAAAGCACACTAATGACAAATACAAAAAAGAGAGAGAAACTGCAACAAAAAATCAAGATATTAACACAAAATTTGTCATTGAGCCTCAACTTGTTCCAGTTTGTCCTGCTCCGTCATTTCAGCATGACCGTTGCAATGGGCTTTTCAACTCATTTCACTTGCAGCTTTAATACTAACTCACTGATAAATATGGTGGTACCAGCAGGTTTGTCCATCTGCCATCTAATGAGATGACCAGGAAAGAGGTCTTCGGGAATTGATGGCCGTCAGTCTTGTAGTTTCCCTCCCACTCCTGCCTCTGTACATGAGTTAGGGGAGGAAAAGGCCGTATAGAATGACACGACAGGGCAGTGATTTACATCGCTGACCCCAGTACACCCCTACAGCAGGAAAATCAGATCAGGCAGGAAATGAACATCAGAGCATGTGCATATTAAACAAACAAAAAAACAAACATATACACACCTTTTCTCACACCTAAACTAAAGATTTATAATGGAAAAATAAGCAGCATGACAAGAGATATATACTTTGCATGCCTAACATTCATGCCTGATATAATATGAATAACAAATTGAATAAATATTAGGATGTTTTTGTCTTGTTTGTGGTTTACAAACAGATACTCATGCATGACTGGATTATACTTTTAGCAATTCATTTGTAGTTTTATCTACACCTTTAAATATATATTACTTACTTCCATGCATAATGGTCCTGTTGTTTATTTAGGAATAGAAAAAAAATTCTCATGGGTGGTCAGCTTTACATCATGTGAATCGTTTCTGCATGTTGTCATTGCGATATCTGTTATGCTGCGGTGCCACCAGGGTTTTTATATACAAAGAATAAACTAATAGTGTCTGCATCTATTGGCGGCTAGGGATAATAGTGGTAGTCAGAGTCCCAATTGCTGAGATTTTGTCAATAAGAATGCAAATGCACCTGTTTGCTTTTTTCCACAGACAAAGTTTTAATCATGCACAGATGAACAAAAGATACACTATCAACAAACAAAAACAAAAACAGACTGTAATGTACCCTTAAACATGATTTGGCTGTATTCACCAGTTGCAGCAAATTAAGGTTTTAATGAAAAGAAACCAAAGTGACATAATGTACCAAACAGTGATATTCAGATTTCTCAAAAATGCACAACAGTAATATGAGGAGTGCAGTCCTACAGGTCTTTAATGTATCCCTGCTCCAAAATACTGAACTCAAATTAAATAGATCCAACAGCTTTTGAACTTCTGTATAATGACTCATTCATTTGAATCAGGTGTGTTGGAGCAGAGACACGTTGAAAAACTGCAGGACTGCATCCCTCATAAGACTGAACTGAGAAGCACTGGTTTAGACAAACACTAGTCTAACACACTGGGACAACTCAAAGGAAAACAAACCAAAGATGGATTTTCTTTAAAGTTCTATTTTGTTATTGCTGCAAACTATTCTGTAGCTCTGATGGCACAGTGCTGCAGTTAAAGCAGCATTTGACTGCAGGAATTCAGATTGATCTCACAATTTAAGCAAAATCCCATAATTAAACATGACAAATTAGATATGCGAACTGCCAAAAGTAATGTCAGGAGTGACATCTCTGTTAAGTTCATCAAGGTGAATGGAAATGATCGGTTCCTATTCTCTGCTGTAGCTGTGTTAGTTAAAATGGATTATCAACCCACAATGAGAGAGTTCTCAAAGAAAAGTTTGGAGGAGTTGTGATGGAATGAGCACTGTAATTTTTAGGATGAAGACCAGGATTCAAGTCCCATCAGATTTTCCTAATTTCATCACCCCAGATATCAATGTCTGAGTCTCTTAATTCCTGTAAGAAATGCATTTCTTCTATTTTATTATTTTATTATTTATTTTAACACTGTTTGATGTGGTTTTAATCAGTGTAAGAATAATTGTGTATAAAAAGAAACTAAATATATATTGATAAGGGTGCATAGGAGTAAAACTAAAGCACCTTCATATCAGAAATATTAAGAACACACAATGCAGTTTCGTGGAATTTCATAAAACTATGACAAAATGCATCTATAAATTGAGTCTTTTGATACAAATTGCACATTATTTGTGCACATGGGCACAAAACATTTTTGCTTTCAGTCAGTTTAGGTTTAAGAGAAATCTTCGGTTCAAGAAAAAAACATAGCTTGCCTTAAAAAAATCGCTCTTTTGTCCACCGCATATCTCCTTTTTGCCTCCCTCTGACATAAACAAAAACTTTATTTTTTTTTTACTGCAATTGGTTTCATGTAAACCTAAATGCATTGAGCATTCATCACCACAGATGATTACAATGACTCAATAGTTTTCCTTTTGTAATGATTTTAAATTTCATTTGTGATCAAGTTGAATCAGCACTGTTTTGTCGAAAAAATGCAAAATGGAACTCAGGTGATAACCTGTGTCTTTTCTTTCTAAGGCCAAAATGTGGACCTCCATCGCCTCCCCACAGTCAGTTTTTTCTGGCAGGTCGTAAAAGATAATTGCATTGCCTGGGCTTTTTAAGGTTTAACCAACGAGTGCTCCAGGGTGGCCAAGAGGACTTAATGTGTGTTTACCATGACACAGAGACAGTGAGGCTATACCTACCCACCCAGTAGACGGCAGATAAGACATCAGTCCACCCCACCTCTCCAATTTAAGAAAAATGGGAGAGAGATGATGAGCAGAAAGATTTTTGAGGAACGAGTGTCGCTTACACCCTACAACACGCTATAGTTGGGGAAAACACAAACAGAAACCAGTGAGGAAGTGTACATATGTCTGTTCAGATATTCGTACGTCATCTCATGTGTGCACGTGTTTCAGTGTGTGTGGGCCACGGCAGACCCAGACCGAGCAACCTACAGGGAGTCGTTGCCCTGTAGCCCCAGCCCTACTATAACTTCATTAGGTGTAGGTAATGGCACCATGGTTCAGGAGCTCATAATGTGGAGCCAGAGGCCCATGGGCTGCCCGCCAAACCAGCTCACATAGATATTGCCCTGGTATGCATCTGTCTATGCTTTGATTATTTACACAGAATTATCCTTTTCCAAGTAGCTGATGCTACTTACTACAATACTGTATTTGAAACAAGATGTGGAGCACAAAAATTCAATCCACAAGAATTAAATAAAAAGATTAACCCTGGATAGAAATTTGTAAAGTGGTGGGGCCAGTCTTGCATGTCTCAATAAAAAAGAGAAGTGAGGAGAGAAAGAAGAGAGTAATTGATTATAAACTCATGACAACCCATACCATTCACACCACTGATGTAATAAAGACGATCCAAACACAGTCCAAATTCTGCTGACAGCCAGATTGTGGTTACTTCTTTGCTGACATCAATGAGAGAATGAGTAAAAATTTGCTGCTTCTTCAAAAAATAATATACATTGAACTCCTGAACAAAGCAACATAATCTTAAAACATTGCACCCCAAGGTGTAACAATCGATTGCAAGTAGAAAGCATTGAATTGCATTATCTCATTGTCTGCAGCCTATTGTTTTGTTAGTTGTCACTCACCCTTGGCAGTCAGCCAGCTGAAAAAAAACAAAGCCAGAAAATAAGAGAAATTCAGTCAAATAAAGCTGCATTTATAGAAGTCAGAAGGTCAGATACACAGATCATATAAAAAAGATGTTTTGATTTGCTCTCCTAGGGCACGCTCTCCTGTGTATATGTAAGATTTAATGTTTCGTAAATGTCACAATTTTAACGTATCTTTAAAGCCAATGAGGGGGAAAAGTAGGAAACTGAAAACAACTGTAGCTTAAACCATATTTAAAATGCGTCATATTCATAACTGGGTCTAGCAGAAGAGAACATCCAGTGTAGACTGAGAACTGGCTGGGCTCATATGACATCAACTACTTGTCTTTTCTGGTTTTGTCTGTAGACTTATAGGCACAGCCCATTTGAATAATCAGCTTGGTCAAACACTGACACACACACTGATCGAGCCGCACACCCCATTTCCAAAGGAGGCCCCTGTTTATTAATTTGCTAGATGTCTGAACTTGCCCGTCTTGATGTTGTTGTGTTGTAAGTGAGTCAGAAAGGGGCCCTTAATTAAATCAGCGGGCTCTCCTGTTGGGTTGAGACTATCCCACAGATCTATGGTAATACACAGCCTGGGGTGGAGGACAATTCCATTAGTGTAGGACAGGGGGCCGGGGCTGATTGCACTACAGATAGTGCCCCCTCCTTGCTCAAGTACTTCTTGGTTGACTGGAGTTATAGTTTGTGTGCCTGTAAGTTTAAGAGAGCTAATCACTGCTGTTTGCAAAAGTTGAAATACATCTGCCCCTAACGCTGAGTGGTAGACATGCACCAAAGTATCATTAAACATATCTAAGTACACAGGGCTCAACATTTATCATAAAGAGCAACAAAAAGAGAGGCTGAAGGGAAAATGTACAGTCGGCATTCGTCATACTATCATATATTATTCATTGCTTTGTGGGAACTAGGTTTTCATTGAATCCCTGGATTCATCTTGACCTTATAGAGGCCTGTACATTAATTTGTGTGTGTGTGTGTTTGTGTGTGAGACGGTTTTACCAACTGGCAAAAATGTTCTAACACTGTATTTGACTGTGTCTCACTAATTATGTATGTAACAATGAGGATTTATGGATATATTTGCTAAAACTATGACCCAACTTAAACTCAACAAATATATATATATTCCTTTTAACTGACTAATGTAAGACAAAACAAAAAAATGTACAAAGTTCAGCATGTACGCTATTCAGAGTCATTCTCAGTGCCCAGTTCGAATAAGTGTACATTTTGCAGCTAAATTCTGCATAGTTGGGCCAAGTGAAGGAGCCAGACTAGACCAGGCTTTGGTAAAGCCTGTGATGAAAGCCAACCACTCTTGTTTTTATTGTCCACTCTCCACCAGGCGGAGTGTTGCGGGAACTCTAGAGAGTTGTGGCTGCTGTTTGATCACACTATGGGAGTCTGACCTGTCACTAAGTGGTGGCAAACATGGCCCACACACAGAGCAGCGAGCGTCTATGCATGCATATGTGTGTATGTGTTTCCCACACACAGCGCCACATACCTCACCAGAGGAGGCAGGTCACAACGTGTCAGAGTGTTGAGGATTCATAATGGCCATTTAGCCTTCAACAGCTAATATCAGCACTGCTGATTTACAAGGAATTGGGTTGTTCAGTCTCTGCGCTCAAGAGCTGACGCCATCAAACCTGTTTGACATTAGGCAGCATGACAATCCAGTAGCACTGGACAAGCGCACGCAACACATGTTCACATCAACAAATACATCATTAGACAAAATATTCATAAAAATAAAAAAAATATGCACATAAGTTGCTCCAAATGCCAGATTTGATACCAGCATAGACCTTTTCAAATTGATAGGATGCCAGTGGTTCTGGTGACCAGCTGTTTGCAGCCAGGCAGAGTGACAGGGACCCCAGGGAGCCACTGAAACTCTGGGGACTATGACAGAACCATGGTGACAAGTGATGACGACGCCCTCCCTCATGCATGTGTTCCTAAACTGCATAAGACAGCACCCTCAGCAACAAGACAAGACGGAGATCACGCACCATGCTAGGCTAATAGCCACGATATGCTTTGCTGAAGTCAGCTCTGATACAGGGTTGGCTCCGTGATCACTGCTGATAGGGGAACAATATGACTCGTAGATGTCGGATTGCATATAAGGAAATGGCAACTTGTCCCCAAAGTAGTTTCGGATTCCTGCAATGAAAACTAGAAAAGATATTCTAAAAAGTGACAGAAGTACAGCGCGGTAATATCCTCAGACTGATGATCTGTAGGATTTGACCTCAAATTCAACTTCAAAACAAATTGTTGGGAAGTATCACCAAGGTGCTAATGGAGACTCAGTTTGGTGTTTGTTGGATCTGTTTGTTACAGACACATAGTGTACACAACATGTGCATGAAGGTTTGAACAGACACACTTACAAAAAAAAATTCTGCTTCAGCTCTTAGAGGTTAGATTCTTTACAAACACACATGCACACTTTACTAGCCTCTGTGACCAACTGCAGACCAGAGAGACATTGACATGACCCAGATAATGGGCTGAAAGTCTTGCCTCCACAATTTGATCAATTTGCAGTTTCCTCACAATCGCAGGCACCGCGCTTGTCCCCCGCAGCTACTGTGTAGCCCCCCACGCCCAGCCATGCAGATACATCCCTGCTCGCCACTGCAAGACGCAGTGCATTTCTCCCCCTTTTCCCCCCAAATCACCGTTAAGTCTGCCTGATGCCTGCTGCCGGGACACGAACGTGCTCATGGTCCTGTCAACTCTCAGCAAGCATAGACAGGAGGGAAAAAGGCTGACAGTTTGTCTTGTACCATATGCCACGTGGCAGCGAAGCCCTACTGATACGGCTGGAGTTTGGGCCACAGCCAAAGGCTCTTTTTTTAATCAATTTTATTTTCTTCTTCCTTGCATGTGCATGAGTCGTGGGTGGAAATGTGAATTAAAATCACCATTTGGCTGTCACCAGGCTGGATTTAGTGCCTGGACCCGACAAGAAAGGAGAGCTGCATCGATTTGTTACTCAACCAATATTTTAGATAGAACTCATGCTTGGCCTTCAGATCCCGCTGATCATTTAAAAAGCATCTCCCTGAACAAGACAGAGTTTCCATGGTGAGGAGACCCCCCAAAAATTAATCTTTTTCCACAGGGAGGAAAAAAATGGTTAGGAAATGGCCATCCTCTCCCTCAGGTCTTTTTACAGGCAGCAACAGGAGTGGAATTTGAGCAATGTTGTCAATAGTTTGAAATTGACTTGTGCAGTTTAGGCTTAGTGAAAGCAAATTTGTTGTTGATGATTTTTTTAACCCTTGAGGTAGAACTGCTTTGATCACTTTTCTCAAAGTAAAACGACAGGTCAGAGACCCTCAGGCTACCTACAAATGGCAGAAAAATTAGGTGTTTGTTTGCAGAATGGACAGGTATAAGAATTATGTGTGGGAGTATCTGCTCAACCTGAAACTGTGTAAATTATAGGGACATAATCTAATGTTCTGTGTTATCTCACTGTTAAGGAATACTACAGCAGAAACAGAGGGGAAACACTTTTAAATACTCACTAAAGAACTTCTTCCTTTTGTAATTTTCTTCATATCAACGGCTAATTCGGCATCCATCTTGCATCCTACCTGTCTCCACCCAGTAAAAGACAGTCTTATCTTGACTATTGTCTTATCTCTTGCTTCTTCCCTCTCTCTTTCTTTTCTTCTCTGCCCCTGATAATGGCTTCTTGTGTTTCTTTGCTGAATCAGCCACTGTGCATGTTCAAAACACTCGGTGTGCTCTTATCTATGTGACGGGTTTGTAAAGTGAAACTCAGCTGCAACCTCACGTAGCGTCCTGGATGAAAAGTTCGTATAGTGCGGTTTCTCAGCCTCAGGACACTGCTAGGTAGAAATAGCTCCAGAAATTAACATCAGAGTTGTGCCATCACTGTGTCATCAAACAAGGAAAGTGTCTTTAACTTAATGTGTCTTTAAGTTGTGATTCTGCTAGCAAGATCAAACATTTAGCAATTCACAATCATAAAGAACCATTTGTTAAATGATTCAGCTTAGTCATAGTGACTAACATTTTCACATGAGGAAAATACGAAACAAGATTGTGGGTTTTTTTTTTTGTTTCTTTGTTTTTTAGCTTTTATGTTTTGTTTTTTTAAGTTCAAGCACATAAAACATGACATTAAAGCCTGTTAAAACTGGACAGTCCTTCTAAAAACTAGAAAGTTTAGTTAAGTTGCACACTTCTCTCAGAACTGTTCTTAAGAAAAAAAAAACATTTTGCAAGTTTGTCAAATATTTTACTTCTATATACTTGGAACACTTCCCAAGGCATTTTTTTTGTGTGTGTGTGAGGCGGTTGTCAGTCATCACCTGTGTTTGTCATCATGGAGAGTGGCTAAACCTGGAACTGGGACATAATGGTCACTATTTTTGCTCCGATGCATACTTTCCCACCTTTGCCGAGGCTCTTGGGTTAAAGTATTAGGAAAGCAGCAGTTGATGAAAGAAATGACAGGTGACTGACAGATGCCTTGAGGAACAAGAAGTGAAGGGGTGGGTGAGGGTGGAGGCACATTAGCCAGTGAGGAACAGTGCAACGCCACAGGTAAAAAGGTGCCAAAGTAGACATCTGATGCACCTTGATGGCCCTGGCGGGTAGAGGTGACACAGGTGAGGGGCGAAGTAAGGGCGGACCTTCCAGGCTCTTCACAGCTGCTTCGTTTCCCCTGTCAGACAAATGCACCGAGAAGCACCTTGAGAAAATTCACCCATGTGTGTGTTTACTTAAACAAACATCCTCACATTCATACAGTATAAAAAGCTAAAATGACACACTGGATAAGAAGTTCAATTCCAGCTTTCCATGTTGGGTTGTTACTTTCTTATCACAGTAATTAGGTGATTAAAATGCACAGGGATATTACTCCTACGAAACATGATGCTTTTGGCTGCATCGAACATTACCTCATGTGACTTTTTAGCCAACACATTAGAGTCATTGTTTCAACCAGGTATTCACAATCCACCAGCATCCACCACCTCTCACCTTTCACCCCCTCCACATTTGTTCCATTCTTACTCCCACAAGTCCATAACAGGTGCTTGATGTGACCACTGACCGTGTCAATATCTCTCCTCCCCTCTTAAATCTCTATTTTCTCCTTCTACACCCATTATAATTTAATTCTGTGTCCATTTAACTGTAGCCAACCCTTACATTAAGTGGTGCATTTTAGTCCTCCTTCTTTTAAATTAACAAATTAATGCAAAACTGCAGCTGAACTTTATGTGACCAGTATGAGTAAATATGTCTTCTTGCTCCACAAAATATTCCTATGATGTTGCTGACCTGTAACAAACACATAACTTATGAATTATACTATATTTTACCATGCAACATAAAATCTGTACTGATTTACAACACGACACCAGCAAGACAAAGTAACCTGATAGAAAAATAAAAGAAGCCACGCCTCACAGGAACACAGGAATGCACAATACTTGTTCTCGAGTGTTCAGCAGAATTGATTGTTTTCTCCAAAAGCTACAGTATAAGAAATATAAGCCCATATACGCCCTATAAAATAGAAATACGCCAACAATAGCATCGCTTTACAGCAGGGGTGTCAAACTCATTAAGTTCATGGGCCAGTTTGATCTGAAGTGAGTCAGACCAGTAAATTCACATCATAATCATCTTTACATTTTCCCCTTTTGTTTTAGTGTAAGGAAGTAGAAACCACCTTGTTTAAGGGACTAAACTTTTAGAAAACACTATGAACAACCCAACATTTTTTAAAAAAATGCAATTTCGATAACATTTTGCTTCAGTTACATATTTACAATTTAATTCATGTAAAAGAAAATTGTGTTTTATCTATTTTGTGTCATAAAACAATGACATTTCTTCATCTTTAAACAATGATATATATCATTATACAATAAATTTAATTCTTAAATATTTTTTTTATTTGACAGTCATTATTTATACAATTTACCTGAGATAAAACCTATTTTAAATTATTATGTATCAAATTTTCCTTTGTATTTATTTATTTACATATTTACTTCATTTTATAATTTTTTTAATTACACAAGTATTACAACTAACAGATCACAATGAAGTCATTTAATTACAGGTATCTGGTGCTAAAAGAAACCATTATTTAAAATTTTGATTCGAATAACTTTAAACAAATTCATCCAGCAGGCCAGACTGGACCCTTTGCCAGGCCAGTTTTGGCTCCCGGGCCATATGTTTAACACTCCTGCTTTACAGCCCTTTCTGATGCTTCTGTTGACAGCACTGATACACACTCTGGTCTCGCTCCCCAGTCCTTCAGTTGTTTTCTTTGAATTTGTAAAAATGTTGCTGTTAAATGTCTCCTACCCTACCTTTAATAAGCAATTAACTACAGTATTAACCAAAGAATTGCTATCTACAAAATGTGCGGTGTTACACATTTTTTTCAGACAGGGCTTAAAATGTACTTGACTTTTAACCTTGCATTTACATATTCAACCAGTCCCACTGTGAGAGTAACTGTTTACATACTTGCAAGTGTTGGCTACTACCCTTGCTACTGAAAGGTACCACTAGGGGGCATATAAAAAAAAACTGGCTGTTAATAGGTGTAAACGAGATGATGAGCATGGTGACAACAGAGGAGATTAGTACTCTGACCATTTTTAAATCAACAGTGATGCCACAAATTACTTGAAAAAGTAATCTGATTAGTGATTAGTTCATTAAAAAGTAATCTAATTACTTTACTGATTACTAATTTTTAGGAGTAACTAAGTTAGATTACTATTTACTTTATTTGTGAAAACCCCCAAACATAAAAATAACAACAGATTTTTTTTTTTTTACTGAAAGTGCAAAAGTTACAACAGTGATTTCACAATGTTTTGCAACTTGTAACTTTTACTTGTTTTTCACCTTCTATGAACATAGAGTCAGTCTCTTCTTAACTTTGTACATCATTCAAATAGTGTTTTGCCCTCATTATATACACTAGTAACGGACTTAGTCAAAAAAATTCAATCTTATTAGCCTATTGCTTT
>JAVQJG010132490.1:0-20004 GCA_036024015.1 Craterocephalus amniculus | reverse complement strand
ATGATTCATCTCTTTTGTAGATAATTAATGCTGTATATTTTTATTTCTAGTTATTTTATCTGTGCAGAGATAATTAATGTACATTTATTCTTTTATTTCATTTGTACAGATACCATGATTGGCAACATATATCCAATAAATAAGATATAGACCTATTCTCTGAAATCAATCAAGTCCTTACCCGACTACCTATAGTGATCACTGCTATCCGCCCATTGATACAGTCCTTTCCTCTCATCACAATTAACATCATCATGATCAAAACAGTACTCAACCTCACTCTCTGAAAATGAAGAGTTTTCAGCCAACCAAGAGTCATCGCTTTGATCAGATCCGTTAGTACCCAGATCGGATTGTCCTACAGAATCATCACTGTCCATAACCATCAGTTTCTTCAAGGCCATTTCTGCTGTCATATTCTTCCTGAACGTCTGTTGTGCCATGACTTCTCTTCTTTTATAAATCGCTAAATGAAATAAATGAACTAGCTACAGCTATTCTAGCAAGATTATATTCTCCAAACACTGCTAAACATGACACTGGAATGAAAGCTGTCACAGTGTTCTATTTTTAGCTGCGGCAGGAAAAAGGAACACTGCAGGATAGCGTGCAGTCAAAATGACTGCTTGTGGACGAAATAGGTAGAAATAGTCATATTTCCTTTTTCCTTCACATGTTACATTTAAAAACTAATTTGAATTAAAAAAAAGTCATTGACCAGCAAGGATTTATGCCTTGGCCTTTCCATTGTTAAGCGAATCAGTTTTTTTCTTTCTTTTTCTCCCAGACAAAAAATGATATGATTTGTTAAAGGAAGTTTATAGTTGTCCTTGTTTTAGAGAAGACTCTTATCAGAGGCTCTATTTTCCTCTGTGACAAAAGGTCAGTTAGTCACAGAGGAAGCAGGGAGCGTGTGACTTTTTTCTGGGATCAAAACAAATCATAAAATAAATATGTAGGTCTCCAAATGAGATTCATAAAATACATTTTTCTTCTTTTTTATTGGGGACCTCATCTAACTGTTGGTTAAGGGACTGTATAGCCTACTGACAGATGAAACAATGGGGAGAGAAGATTATGGTCACAAATCTTACAGTTTCCTGTCTTTGCCCAGACCGACAGACAAAAAAGTGGTTGAACAGATCGAAAACTGTGTAGTTTGACCAGACGATCTCTTCTGTGTTGAACAGAAAGTGTCCTACAAAACAAACGAAAAGGAATTTTGACATGAAATTCTGGGAAAGTATATGTTTATTTTACAACAATAACATGAAAAGGAACAATCCATTACAAATAATTTTGTGAATATGGGTCTGACACAGCTCAGGTAAGGTTTACAACCAGATAATTTACAACTAAGCTTGGAGGGAATGAGAGGTGGGCTCCGCCTCTGCGCTTAATCCGAATTAGTGTTTAGGAGTGGTTACAAAAAGCCATGTATCATATCTGATATGTGTCATTTCTGAGACATTTTGTATCACTTTTTGGTAAAAGCCTTGCCAAAGACGCTGTTCAAGACAATATGACACTTGTCTTCTGCTCCCTAATGGATACCAGGATGGACATATCTAAATGGTAGCTATGCGAGGAAAAAAATTGTACAGTTTTCCACCACATTTTGTTAAAGGGCCAAATAAAGACTTCAGATTAAAAAAAAATTAGACTTCTATCCTTATTTTTTCTTGGGTTGGGCTTTAAAGGGTTAATTCTTCTTCAGAGGCACTCTGTTAAGACAGTAGCATTCCAATAACATTCAGGCAAAGTGATGCAAAGAGATAACCATTTTTGTTTTATAAATAAATAATTGACTGAAAAACCAGATTTCTTTCAAAATACCGATCTCAGCCATTCCACCATTTTCTATCCTCAGTTATTCCAATACAGGGTTGTGGAGCTGGAGCCTATCCCAAAAGCTACCAAGCTTGATGCAGGATACACCCAGGGTAATTTACCAGTACATTGCAGAGCAGTACCCTAAACCATTTTGGTTTCAATTTACTGAAATCTAACCACTAACCACCGCTAAAAAGAGCAGTGAATTTGCACTTTTAAGTCTTTACTCTTTTAATACTGTGGACTAATCTATTGCACGTTATGATGTAAGTCTATATTTCCTAAATACATCTATTTCTTTTTGAAATCCAAACTTCAGTTCCACACTTATGAAAAGAGCACACTATCAACACTAGCAACAACTTTAAAGCTGAGTGTCACACGAAGCTCAGCTTTACAAAAAAGGTATTGACTTGACTATGGTTAAAACTATGGTCTGACACTGTGACAACAATCAATTTACACATATTATATTATATTATAAGATCTCATACTCTGACTCACTAGCATTAGAGAAACAAAATTAACTGAGAGAGGAAGGTGTCATGATGGAGACGAGTGAAGTAAGCCTCAAAATCAAAGATGACGTTGCAAGAATGTCAAGAAGCTTTCATCCCTGGAGTCGAATTGGCAGCTGCACTTTGAGGCTTTGAACGCGACGTACGAGGAGTATGCTGAAGGTTATCGCCTGTTACCTTACCAAGGCAAAGGGGCACAGGTTTCAGTGAAAATGTTCCCACTTCACAGTGAACAACAAGGCAACCACACAAAGACCTTATTAAGAAGTAGAGCAGCGGATGAGAAGTGTGAGAATCCAGAGAACTCATCAAAGCTCTATAGTCACAATGTAAAACACTCCTTTCTTCTTTAGACTGAAGCCAGTCAGAGAGCTTCAACAAGCAGCAGTGGGGAAGGTACCTGAAAGTCAAGCCAAAATTAATGCTACAGACCAGAAATCAGAGCATGCATAAGCATTGTCAAAGTCAACACCTGTGTCTGTAATGCCAGATACACTTCGTAAGGAATCTGTTATTCCAGCTGCAATAAAAAAATATAATCACTGACTCCCAAAACACCAATGTAATCAAGCCCAAAGTCAGAACACTGGTTGAATAAAAACATTACTATACAGCCATCAGAAACCTCAGGCAAGTCAGGATCAGAGTCCATAGAACCTTTCATGAAACCTTGAGGGCAAAGAGTAACAAAACCTAGGCAACAAAATAAGGATCTGTTGAATCAGGTGGAGACACTGAAGAATCAGGCCAATCAAAAAAACACCAAACATCGATCAAAGTTGCATAACCATAAAAGAGAAATCAATTCAGCATGGTGACGCAGTCTCTGCGGTGTCGTGTAGCTGAGATCTCCAGCACATCCTCACAGGTTCATCTGCGTGCGTTCTTAGATACACTAGTTTCACTCGGATATATTATTTTATTTTTTGTTATTTATTTATTTAGTTTTTCACACTATACGTTTTTCTCTTTATTTTTTTTTCTTTATTATTTTTATTGTTATTAATTTTATAATTTTATTATTGTTATTATTACTACTAGTATTATTAATACCTGTGTAATGACCTACTGGCTAGGATGGTCTTAGTTGTATACGTTGTAAGTAGTTTGGATTACATGTTTTTGTTTGTTTTTTTTGTATGGTGTATGTTGTCCCTAACCCCACACCTCACACCCTTCCTCTCCCCCTCTCTCCTCTAACTCTTCTTCTTAGTTTTCTTTTTTTCTTTTTTTTCTCTCTCTCTCTTTCCTCTCTCTCTATGTCCCCTCCGGTCGAGTCCAGCATTAAGAGTTTGATTTAATAAACGATTTAAGCAACGATGCTGGACAAGACAGGTATAAAAAAAAAATAAAAAAAAAAGAAAAAGTATATTATTATAATACTAACATACAATTCATGTATACTCAGTATGTCTGAACATGATTAACTCCTCTAAGGAGGATATTGCTGGTATGACTTGTTTGGGTCCCGACTCACCATTGAAGTTGCAGTTATGCTCAGACTTGACTTTCTTCATTTCCACATACAGGTTCTGTTTTTAAAAAAGAAGTAAAGAGTGTAAATAACCATAGAGGAGAGTGCGAAGCAGGGGAGGAAGCAATTAAGTGATTTTCATGTCCCCAGAGTGAGAAAATGTAAACAGCATGTGGGGCCACTGTAGTCCTTTTCTATTGTTTGTTTATACTCAGATCTTTCTGATGGGCTGAAGCAGTGATCTGAATCTTTCTGGGTTACTTGCACACATTGAAACAAAGGAAGGGATATATATCATATATAACTAACATGTTCCTTGAGTCTGCGACAGACTGGCGACCTGTACAGGGTGTACCCCGCCTCTCGCCTGTTGATAGCTTGGATAGGCTCCAGCACACCCGCGACCCACTTGGATTAAGCGGTTCAGAAAATGGATGGATGTTCCTTGAGTTTAATTCACTTTATTAACCCTTCACAGTCTTGGATAGTGATGGGTTCTGGATATTTTGCAATTCACTGGACAGGACTGTATAAATCCATTATTGTTACATATTAACAAGTGATTAAGGTTCATTTTAAATATTTATTTCTAATCTTAGTCATGTGTATCTGTAATAAAAAATGTCAGCTCTCATGTCTTGCTTTCCGGTGATAATGCATTCTTCTGCAAAGCAAGACAGGACTGGAAGCACCAGCAAGACGTTTCATATCTGGCAGTAACACAATCCATCTCCAGTGTCACACTGATGCTCTAGCAGATGAGAAACAAAAGGAATGATAGTGTGAGTGCACCCTCATACCCACACACAAGTTCAAATGCATACAACCCTGCTCTCTCAGTTCGCCACGCTCAGCCTGTGAAGCGCTGATGCCCGGTTTGATTTTCACAGAAAGATTGAGTGATGATGCAGGTAGAAGCAAGATCATTTGTGGTAGATCCAGTATCCCTTCATTTCACTGTTTCTGATCCTTTGTGACATCTTACCCATTCAGACTGTTGCTTTGATATCAGGCTGCTAGATCTTACTATTCACGATTAAAAAAAGGAGGAAGAAAGAGTGAAGTGCCACTTTCTTTCCCTTACACACATTACATGCAAATTTAAAAAGTTTTAATAAGAGAAACAAACCCCAAATAAACCAATGTATTCATCCAGATAATCCAGGCAATAATCACAGTGGCAATAAGAGGCAGAAGCCATTTATCTCTTATGATTACCTTTAAAACATTTTGATGTAAATAATTGAAGCTTTAATTTGGCAGGTGGGTATGTAAGCACTTAGTTAATAAGACAATCTTCAATTTGTATTGCCTTGACAGTGTGAAAACCATGACAATGTAGCATTCAAACTCTGTAAATGTCATGCTGTTGCAAAAATTGAAAGCAAAGATCAAAAGAGACCAGATGCAGCTTAAATGATTTAAAGATAAGATGATTTACACTATGAGAAGTGTTTGCTTTTCACAGCTAATAGCACTTGTGTTGAGGAGGATGCAATTATTTTAGGCTGGAAAATCTAATCACAGGAAGTGCTCTGGCATTAAAGAGCGCAGAAACTCCACAGGTCT
Source organism: Craterocephalus amniculus (assembly GCA_036024015.1). Lineage (NCBI taxonomy): Eukaryota > Metazoa > Chordata > Actinopteri > Atheriniformes > Atherinidae > Craterocephalus > Craterocephalus amniculus. The sequence continues at coordinate 14,610 of JAVQJG010132490.1, read as the reverse complement.
TTAAACTTCTTGGCTGAGTCAACATCTCCGTCCAAACTGTAGGTCTTTCCAGGACCTTCACATTCTAGGCAAATATTATCCTGAGCTCCCAGTCTGAGTCTAGTAACCTTAAAACAAGTTGTGACAGTAAGAGATCAAATATATTGAGAAGTGAAAATAACATGTTGGCTGCAGAACACTTCCGACTTTGAAAACAGATGGATAAGTGACTTTAATGTGTTTCTTGAGAAATCTTTGACAAAAAAAAAAAAAAAAAGGAAAAAATCTTTAGGACCTTAACATGACTGCCTCACTGCTAATGAAGCACTGTGTGGCATTTGCTCAGTTAGCTGACCACACCTCTACATGCTTCACCACCCCTCCTCACATCTTTTCCACACACTCCATCGCACTGGAGAAGGAAAGCAGTACCAGATGTGGAGGTTTTTTTTCTAGAAAAGTTGGGTATAAAGGCTGTGCTGTGTGGATGGAGGGTGGCGGCGTTGTACTTCACTACTTCACAGACTTGGATGTCTCTTCACAGACTCGGAGGAGGAAGGGTGGAAGAATAAATAAACTATGACTTCCAGACATGTTCGAGGTCTCCTTGAAGAAATGAGAGCAAATACTGTTTGTTCCCAAGTTCAGAGTAACTGAAGCTGTTGGCACTGAAATAAACCAGTTGGACCAGGCTGCTCCTTTGTTTGCTGCTTGTTTTTTTTAAATCCTGAAATAATTGTTTGTTTTTAGAAATTTAAGATAATCAGCTAATTTTTAATTAGGAAAAATGTAATTGCCTCATAATCTATACAAAATATGTATAAAGATTACAGACAAGCTCACAGTTTAAAGGGTCTCTCTCTTTTGTGTTTGAAGCAAATAAGACTCTTAACAACTCCAACGCTGACTAAAAAAACTAATGAAACGACATAAAAGAAAAAAGGAAACAGACTAAAAGGCTCAAGAACTGAAAAAGAGACCACCGTATAAGAGCTTCTTAAAGATGCAAATAAAGAATTGTAACAGATATTAAATTACTTTAAATAGCCGCATACTAAAAATGGCAAAACTAAACCGAAACTATTCATTATTAACAAATAAACCAAAACCAAATAAAGATGTTAAAGTAAAAATTACAAGTAACAATGATAAAAAACATGATTTGAGACAGCAACAGAGATTACAACCAGGAAGAGATCCAAACCAAACAACAAATAAAGAACTGAAAAGGTATCCAAACAAAAATGAACAGAACAAAGCCAAAATAATCTGAGTCCCAGACTTGTAGACTTGTGTTGCTTGTGTTATGAAATTACAGAAACCACGGCTTCTTCACTTTGACTTTGGATTTTGAATAAAGAAAAAATTCACTCAAACTGTCTGCGAGTTTATAAGGCACTTATCAGCACAGTTAGTTCTTGGTTTGTCAATAAATATCTAACAAAATATAATGACAATAGCGGTAGTAAAAAGTCTACCTCTGTCAGTTTAGTTTTGTTGATGCTCTGCTCCATCTCTCTCTGACAGGTCAGCACGCTGGAAGACAAACTATCACCTGCACAATATAAGAAATGTCAGAAACACAAAGGAGCCATACAGCTGTACTTAATGTGCATGATATTTGTCGGCTTCCTCACCTTCCGGGCTCTGTCTGCGTTTCGAAACTGTCCAAATAATGAGAGAAATGCCAGAGCCAGTATTAAGTTTAGGTAAAACAAAAACCAAAAACAAACAAACGAAAAAGAAAGAAAGAAAAACCAATCCATGCATGAGATGTAATGTCTTACCATGTTTGGACAAGAATTTGCCCATGTTTTGATCAACATAAGTCTTAAACAGTACAGCGCAGTAAATGGTAGAGTATAGTCCATCAGGATACATTGACACAGAGAAGTGCTGCACGGCGCAGAGAGCCTGAATGTCGGATCGCCGAAGAGTAAAGAAGCAGAGCGAGAGGATTCGCTTCAGCGCACTTCCGTTTTCGGCTCCATCTTTACGCCTTTCATTATTTATAATCGAATTGAAATTAGGCTATACTTTTTTACTATCAGTACAAGATGGATACTAACAATTTGAACTTATTCAGAAACAAACAGTGTTACAAGAGGACCAGCTTCCCAATCAGTGACTGCTAAATTAGGCTATTGTTTATAATATAGCATGCTGTGTTGGTAATTATCAGCAGGGTATGCAAATATAAAAGCTTTTTGAGTTGTTTCTTCAGTATGAGATGTGTAAAGAAATGAGGGTTGACCAGAGGTAAAGGAGAAGAGAAGCAAGCTCATTTTTTAAAAGTATCATTAGGACAGCGTTTCCTAATCCCGGTCCTCAGGGACCACTGCCTTTCATCACAGGGCTCATTAAAAGGTTTAAAAACATCTTGATGAGCCGTTTGATTTAATTTGAATCAGATGTGCTGGAATTGGGATGAATTAATACAAACAGGGCAGTGGTCTCCATGATCAGGATTTAGAAACAGTTATTGGAGGAATGCTGTCATTTGACAACCACAGTAGTGGTCAGAAGCGTCCGCTTTGAAAGTGACGTTACCAGTGACATCTTTGCTGATAACATCACCATCAGAGGTTTATAAAAGAGTGTCTGACCAAGTTTGATGCATTAAGAAGCACTTAAAATCTAGTACTATGAGTACCAAGTGACATTGACTGTGATGGGAAATAATACCTCTTTGGGAAGGATTGCATGTGCTTTTTGGTTCAGGCCCTCAGGTTCCTTGTTTGATTCCTTGATGCTGATTTATGAGGCATGAGTTTCCCAAACTTTTACTAGTTTATCAATATTCATTATTATTCATTTTCAAAAGAATCAGTCAAAATAGGTGTTGGACTTTTTATATTATCAAATACAAAAGGTATATTCCAATGTTACAATACTGTCAAGAAACTTATTTGCAGAATAGATGCAAATTACTTTTCATGTTTTGTTCTGAGTTTCCTTTAAAATGAAATAGGTGCAAAGACAATTGCTTTTATTTTCATTATTGTACACATATTTACATTCATCTGTTTGAATGAAACAGAGTGAGTCCACATGATGGTCCTGTTAACTGCCACTGCTGGCAGTCTCTTTGACAGTAAGTGCAGGTGCGGGTCCTATATGGGTCCAGATGTAGCCTTTTTCAGGCCGTATAGGGATAACTGGAAAAGGGGAGCTCAGTGACTTGAAATATTCAGAAGGAGCATGGCACACAAACTCCAGGTACTCCATCTTTCTGGGAAGATCCTCTTCTGGACCTGATACACAACACATGGTTCTTAGCCAAGTTAAACACATCACATAAACATCAAAAAGGAGTAAACTGGACAACTGCTCACCAACAATGTACGTTCCAGGATCAAACTGGTCCTTTGGGCTGGCCTGAGTTGGAATGAGCCATGTAAGCGCCGCGCTCTTTTCACAGTACTGGTCCTGCACAAATCCTCTAATCTGGGCATAGTAAGACTTCCCATCCTCCTCATCTGTCACCTTGATCACATCACCTGTCTGGTAATATACACCCTGTGAACACAAAACAGGTAAACAGACCTGTATAATGTAAACACCTTTGCTAGATGAATAGAATGATATATATATATATATTTATATATATTATATACAGCAAAGGTATGAGCATAATACCTTGTAAAATACAGATTCTGATGTGATGATTGTTGCTACAGATTCTGGGGCTTTGATTGGCTGTGGAAGGGACAACAAGGGTGGTCAATTCCCAAATCACATCAGGCAAACAAAATATAAAGACAGCAATATATTGTTAACTAACATTTTTAAGTTTGAATATGTGCCTTCTTCCTTTTCCTTTGGTTGACACTTTCTTCTCTGAAGCAGGAGCTTTGTACTTGGTGCTTCTCAGACGTGCTGACCTCCTGTGGATTTCCTGCTTAGACTTCAAATATAAGAATATACATCAGGATATTGGACTGCACATCAGTCTAAACAAAAAAATCTACTTGGCCAAGAGCTTCAGCTAACCACAGCTTGATTCTGCTGCCTTCATAAGCCTGAAGTATTGTTTATTTATGTTTAACCACACTAATGGCAATGATGTTAGATCAAATAGTTAAGAAATTAAGAGTGTGTGTGGTCTGCAGTGATTTATAACACTAAGAAAAAAAGAGAGATTGAAAAGACTGTTTTACCCTCAGATCACAGATGAAGCTGCTGCAGTTCGTTTAAATGTTTTACTGTCATCTTTGCGCTACAACCACTGAACTTAAGCTGCAGACAAGCACATCCCAAACATAAAACTCTGTCTATGAGGCGTCTCCTCCTCAGTGTGACTGACCTGCTTCCCCCCGCCATTGCTGGGCTGCGTGATGGAGGACAAGGAGGGGCCCGATACTCCGCCGCTGCTGCTCTTCCCTGTGCAGTTGTTGCACAGTATCTCTCCCTGGTTTCCTTTCTTCCACATGGAGGAAGAGTTCGTCTTACAGACAGCACAGCACGGTTTTAAACCCAGAGGCATCTCAATCGGTCTATAAACGACGCCAGCTAAAGAAGAAAATGAACACAATTGTGTTCTTCAACAATGGGATCCGCTGCTAACAGTGTGTTATAAATTACCACAAATGTAATTCCATCAGAGACGCCAACATAAGGACTGATAATTCCTCCCTGCAACATTTAGGAGGAAGATTTCTGACATTACATAAACAACAAAGACAACTGCAGTAACAAACGGTCCTGTTTATTTACACCAGCAGTTTGCCTCCATTGCTAGCGCCAACGCTCTTCTTCGCTGCCTGCCGGTGACTCGGTTCTTCTTCTGTGGTTAGAAGGTGATGTTTCAGTACAGCGCCACCACTAGGAATGGCGGGAATGGCGCACCAGCCGCTGCATGTCTGCTTACTGAAAAATCTCCAAAACACATATTCAACAAGTTGCCAATTCTCCAAGAAATAATTAAAAACGTTTATAAATTATTTGAACATTTATTTAATACTAAGCTAGAGATGAATTATGTTCAGCTTCTTTTCAAATAACATTGTATTTAAAAAATTTGAGTAAAACTACCATTTGATACAGCAACATGCACAAAAAATGCAGAGACAGAATTGTCCTAGCATATTTTATTCAAGTTGATTTGAATGACTATACAATCAGCAAATGAACTGATAATGGGTGAGCATGTCAGGATTTAGTGTAAAAGGAGTTAAGGGACTTTCACATGGAATGTGTTGACCTCTGTGTTCTGTTCCCAGGTCCATTTGTGCATTTATTGCTCAATATTAGAACTAATCTGTGAACAGCTGGGCCTGGTACCAGGTCAGGTGGGCCATCTGTGCACTCTTCTTAAGTTAAATAATTTTAGCTTGGGCAAACCACTGATATGTCCCAGAATCCAGTTGGAGGGAATCTCACAAATCAAAAATCAACCACTTCAAGGTCCAAATATTGATGGCAGCCTGAAGTTGGTTCTCATTTTTTGAAGTCATAGTGCAACTCTCCCCAAAAAGTTGTTAATGAATCTCTTCTCAGCTTGAAGCAGATCTAGAAGGAATGACTGTCCAGGTATAGCTTCTGGATAAGCGGAAACCTGGAAGTCATGTCTTACCATTAGAGTAATACTGTAAACACAGCTGCTGATCCATGCATTCAAGTCTAAAGCGTGAAATAATTACCATTTCCTGGATAATCCTTTTTTCCAATCGCCTTCCAACTGGCATCACACTTGAATGCAATTTGTGCATAAACATCTCCTACCCACTCCTCATCCTACCCTCAGTGAGAACAGCACATACCACATCCTATGTGAAAACTCCTTCAGTCATTTTATGCAAGCATTTTTATGCCTCACTACTTGCCAGATTCCCTTAGACAATGATCAACCAATCAGCTCAAATTATATCTATAGAAGTTTCCCAATGCAAAATTGTCAAGGTGCTAAACGCCAAGGCTGTGAGTCCTTCTTGGAAGTTCTAATTAAAAGTGTATGGAGCACCACCAAATCTAGAATCTATTGAGGATGACACAATTTTTAAACATTTTTTGGTTTAGCAAACAAAATCTATTACTACGCAATATAACTGATACATATTTTGGTTAAGAAATATGAGTATCCTTTGTTACGAAACAATGGAAATGTTTAGGACAGGTGGTGTGTGCAACATGAGACATATCCTATGACATTGGTGAGTTAAGACACAAGAAATTATTCCTATTGTGTCTATTGAATAAAAGTTACATAAAATTGATACAGTTTAGATAATTTCCCAATGTATTTTAAAAAACGTAACTGGAAAATTGACTTAGTGGGGGAAAATGCCATTTGTTGTTAAGTCAGAGATGAGATGGTGGTGTATTTAAACAAATAACCTTATTTAAATATCATATTGCTGCTTATTCGGTATAGAAAGGGAGTGAGACAGTCATTGTAAGTGAGTAGTTCTAGCATGTTTTCCCTAAAAATCCATTTCTGTTTTTATTTTTTTACAGTTTTTATAGAAAAAGAAAAGAAACTGCTCAGTGGATGTCAAATGTAACGTTTGAGACAGGCATAAAAGTCGTAGAAACCATGATTCAGGTCATGTACCTCCACTCCAGCAGTGGGCGGTTATGAGAAGTGCATGCCCTCAAACAGTTTGATAAAGACGAAGAAGAAAACATGCGTCACCATTCAAAACAATATTTGAAGTTTCCCCTGGTTGACTGTTTGGCGCTGCGCTGTCTTTAAATATGTCTCAAAATAATCCTGACAAAGACGACCAAACTTCGGCAGCCAAGAAGATGATTTCTCTGCCGATATCCAGGGTGAGGCTGATCATGAAGAGCTCCCCGGATGTTTCCAGCATTAACCAGGACGCTCTCTTCCTCACTACAAAGGCTACAGTAAGCTGCAGATTAATGCTACATCATCGGTTCCCTGAGCGATGCTAACTGATCAGCTCCTGCATGTTTCGCTGCTAGCAGGGGTTAGCTTCGTTAGCTGTTCGGTAAAATGTAACTAGCTCCTCTGGGTTTTGTTGTAGGTTTGTAAATTGCTTTTTTGCGTTGTGTTATTGAAGGAGCTGTTTGTTCAGCACTTGGCTCTGTCCTCGTTCAACAACGGCTCCGGGAAGGAAACCAACACTCTGTCATACAGCGACCTGGCTAAAACTGCAGAGGACACCGAGACTTTCCACTTTCTCACAGGTGAGACCCGCACACCCTGCGACCAGTTTCATGTTGTTCAAATATTCACGTCTTAACACACAGACTGTGCAAGAATAGTTCATGAATAAATGAGTAGTACTAATAAGCTGTTAATATATGAATGAAACAAGAGTGAGAATACAAACTAAATAGGAAATAGCAGTTCAACATATGTATTTACAATTTGTACAAGTATATAAATGTTATAAATAACAGCATACTTAACATAAGTGATATTGTTGAAGTGACAGAGCATTGCAACTATTGCAGTTTGTTAGAGTTTTGCTTTGCTTTGCTTTTGGAAAATTCCATTTGGCATATACACTGTGATGACAGCATTATTTCAGATTGAGGGGTAAAATCTGATTCAGGAGTTTTACAGATTGTTGGTAAAAAGAACTCCTGAGTGTCCCCGCTTTAAGTTTCAGGCTGCAAAACTGTTTGCCCAAGTTCAGCAGCCTTTACAGATAGTTACTGGGGAGGGCTTTCCTGTCCCGTTAGTACTGTTGCCTAATATATTGAGAAAGAAGTCAGGTCATTGGCTTTTATATAATTGTTAACACACCGTTACTTCAATACAATAAAGTACTGTACATAAAATTGATCACTCAACATTAATGGATTGCACAATGTTTGAAAAATATTTGATTCATAGATTTTTTTTTAAATAAAACAAAAGGATAGTGAAAATGAGCACCAATATAACAATGAAGTATAATGAGGAACCGTTAGTAAAACATAGGATAACTCACTCACACAACAAACTCCAAAATAATCACAAAAGGGATCCAAACCTGCTTCTGTTTGTTACGGTTTAAACAAAATGCAGCATTTATAGCACGATGATTTCATGCAAGACAACTGCATTTGACCTAATATTTGCTAAATATAAATAGCAAGAGTATGATTACAGCCTAGGCATGAAAATGAATTGTCCAGATGTTACATTATTTTATCCCTGAAAAGTTCCATATTTATTTAACTGGAACTATGCTACATATGGTTTTTAATGATGGATAACAATACTTCCCTTCATATATTTCATAAATGTATTGACTTTTCACGAGCTTTAAAAATGCATCTCAGTTATTGTTAGCAAACTTATTAATGATGTTTTTTCCTTGCTGTTACTGCAAAGCCCGTCTTTACAGTGAGATTGCTTTGGCGCGCCATGGTTTAACACATCCGAAGGTTCCTGAATTTCCAAACTGACTGATGAAGGAAAAATTGTCTCTTTTTTTGTGTAATGTATTGAAATGTATTCAGAAGCCTCAAAGAAAGTTTTTAGTGCCCCATAACTTCTGTTTTTTCCCTTCAACTGACAGATATCTTGCCAAAGAAGATCTTGGCTCAAGATTACCTCAAGTCTTTGGAGCAAATGCAAGAAGAGGAAGCAGATTTTTAAAATGAAAATGACTTCTTGACTGGACAGATGTTAACTCATATACTGCCTCTTGCTAAGAGCTGAGTGACTTTCAGAAAAGACACTTTGATCTCCCTCTGTGCTTCAGTGAGTTCATGTAGAGGTGTAGGTCAAAATTAGAGGAGAGTGAACTGAGACAAAAAAACAAGAATCAAGTGAGGACTCACAGATCAAACGCAAACAAAATGGGACACTGGGTCTTCGGAGAATAAAGGTAACAAATAATTCATTCTGTGCAAATAAAATGTATGACATTGGCTTTCAAAGAGCAAATTAAGACAAATTGTGACCCGGTTAGGATTTGCTGTGGATTTAATTTTCTGTTCAAAGTGAAGATTGTTTTGGCTAAATAAGTGAGTTCAGTACGAGTTTACATTTTAACTACTGCAGCTAGATTGAGGGTTTTTCTGTTGGCAGAGTCTTAAATTTGCTGCATGTTTTTCCTAGAGCAGGAGTGGCCACGTAAAAGACCAGTACCCAGTAATCCATTCCACACACCTGGAGCACAGACGCCTCAGCACCTGACTTACTACTGCCTTTAAAACATGATTATTGTTGATATTTTTAGAAATATTGACATTGATTTCAAAGTCTAAAATGCAGATGTTACTGATTTATACATCAAACATTTAAAGGTGTTTTTTTTTCATTTAGCTCATAAATACTTGAAAGTTGTTTGAACTAGTCTAAAGTACAAATACCTCTTTCTCCAGTGTAACCAGAAAGCAAGTGAAGATTCTATCTTTCCACATTAAAGTTCACATTCAGCCTACTAAATGTTAATTTTTAAATGTATATGTTAAAAAGCATCGCCCTGATGCAGTCTGTGATTTAGATTTGATATGAAAATAAAGACTGGTGCTGTACTGAATGTCGTTTATGATCACAGTCTTAAGAGACGGGTGTGAAATGACCATTGTGAAGGCTGACAACTCACTCATCTACAATTTCACAAGTGTTACAGTTTTATGAGTTTAATATGACCATGAAATCTACACATGGTAGATGGTTGCAAACGTCAACATGCTGGTCTTAACTGGAATATCCTGAAACATCCTTCAAACATAAAGGTTTACACATACAGACAAATAGTATGTAAATCAATATATTTCAGCTATTTATTGTTTAGATTTTGCTGATCAGGATTGGCAGCTTCCGAAAACCTCAAATTAAAAAAACCATATTGCTTGAAATTAATAAAAAAATGGATTATAAATACAAAAATGTCAGGATTCTGAAAGTAAACTCTTGCATCTGTACTTAGTACATACAATGTATTGGTTTACCCTTTTATGTTGAATTGCTTGAATAAAACAACTTTTCCTGAATATTTTAATATTCTGATTAGTACCTGTATTTTACTTTGGTCAGGAAGCATTAAAGTACAACAATAAGGATGCATGCACTGGCTACATTCTTGTACAAAAGGTTTGTGTATAAATACAGTTCGAATAAGAGGGGTCCAACTCTGTCACTGTTGGATGAGTTTGCTGAGGCGAAGCTGAATATTCAGCAGAGTCTTCTCTAAAGTCGAAAACTGCCTCTCCAGGTGGTCGGCCATGTGCCCTCGACCATCTATAGCGTCCCTCGTGTTGGAAAGGCGCTCCTTCATGCTGAGGAGAAGATAAAACCACAAATATGACACATCCTCACAAAGAGTTTGATTCGTTCATGTTCCCTCTCATGTCTCAAAGGGAAAACACGGAGTGGGATTCTGCTGCTTTACAAGTGTTGTGGAGCCAGAGCCTTCCCTCAACCAGATGTGCAGACAGATGACTGTTGGAAAATACTTTAAATGATTCAGCTTGTCTGGACGTTATGTGTTACTTTGAGGCCAAAAAAGCAATCCAAATCCAGGTTTCCCGAATCCCATAGCCTACTAAGAATGATTCAAAGGCAGCTGCTATAAAGTCTCTAATCTTTGCCAAGTAGGGCAGATTATTAAGGGACAGATATGACATACCCCAGAGTGTATGTGTGTCATAACAGCAAATTACAAATAAATATATTGCCTACACTTGGTCAGGCACTGCACTATTCAAACTGCTTGGTGTAGGTGTAGAGCTACTGGAACGATGTCCAGGTAATAAAAATCCCCTCATAATCCACCAAAGTATCTGCACTTAAATGTTGATCCCAAAGTACTTTTATACAGCCACCAGGTAATGGGACTATGTTGGCTGTGCAAAGACCTCGGCTGTCAATTTCCTCATGGTTAATTAGAAATAAATGTATAAGGGCATAACCTTCACTAGAGCTATTTCTCAGCCTCTGTTATATCTTATGTGATGGAAAATAAAGGTCTACACCAGACATTAAACTTTGCTACCTAACCACTAACAATCACTGCGAGATTCCTCGTATGTGTGAAAATGGAAGAATCCCAGATGACCCATGAAGCATTATATATTTATATAGAGAGTAAGAATTTATTAATATTTTGAAACTTGCCACTGCAGATGTCGCACTAACATCACGAAAAAAACCTGCACTTAACTGTGTGGATGTGCTGTTCCAGTTGGTATGACTGGCTTTTTAATGAAAATTATGACACATCTGCTGTTTGATGGCAGACTATTCAAGATTATATGACAGGAAGAAAGAGACTACTTTAGTCAAAAGTGTACATCTCAACATCTACTGGCGGTATTGTTGTGTCTCTTAATGCAAATGATCCTCTTCAGCTCAATTATATGTTGCAAATTAGGCCAAGTCAAAATTTCCCTCCGCCCATTCCTCACAAACTAGAAATTTCCTTCAGCTGTACTTATGTTTTTATTTAACACCTTGGATCAATTAAGTTTTTAAGTAAAACTACATTAGATATGTTTTTAAGCTTAAACTATTACTAGGCATTAAAAAAGGACATTGTTGCCAAATGAACTGCTTATGGTATCTGTTGGGTTACCCTTCACAGACCAGATAAAGAAATAAAAGTATTTTCTCACTTTGTGAGTACCCCTTGCTCCTTGCCCTCTTTTCTCTTCTCCTTCAGAGTGACAAACACAGTCTCCATGGTTGACACGGTTTCTACCACACTCTGGTGGTCTGAGCGAATCCCCTGCACCTCCTCTCTGGCTTGGTGGTTGTAAGAGATTCCTACCTCCTCCACTCCACTGGAGGTGGACACAGCCTGCAGGGCAGCTCGATTCTGCAGAACAAGCAGACGGGACTTGGCAAACTCCTCAGGTCCTGCGATATTCTTCCAGCAGACTGGAGGGGATGGTGGCAACCAGAAACGCTGTGTGCAGTTGACTTGTTTTTCTGGGGACTCTGTCACAAAGGGGCTATCAGCAGGAAAGCTCTGGGGCAAGTGCAGAAGAGATGATCCAGAGCCCCATTCCCAGTCGTCTGGGTCTGCCTTGCCTGATGCATGCTCAGAGGGGAAGGTAGGGAGAGGAGCTGCTGGGCTTGAGTCCTCTGCCGAGGAGCAGATGACAGGAAGAAGGCAGCAGGATAAGCAGAGCCAGGCTCTGCTCACAGTCCAACAGAGCATCTCCAAACTGGCTCAAAAAGGAAGCATCACATATGATTAGACTTGCTGGCATGGTAACAATTTATCAGCCTACTTACTACATTTTACATCCACACATGCAAATGGCGGAAAACAAAACCTCTCTTCCCTGCACTTCCCTGGACCACTTGATGAAAAGGAAACCTGCGTTATCTCTTCGTGCAGCTGATGAAGAACTGAATGTTTTCAAAGACCCTTAGTGTGAAAGTGAATGCACCTTTTTTAAAAATTCCTTTATGTTCTAATTTAATTTGCACAGATTGTCAGCTGATGTCATTTGACACCTGTTTTGATGTCTATTTGATTGTGTGCCTTAGGCTACATGTCAGAGTGTATTTGATCGATTGCATAAAATGCCTTGTAGTTGTGTACATAACTGTTCAATAGAAATAAATAACTTGCGGGTATGGTGATAGACTTGAAGACGCATTTTCACTGACTTCAAGCGGAGGTATAGTTCTTCCACAGAAATAAATACCCTTTTCAGTTGTAAACCTGTTAAAATACATTGTTCCAAAACTGCTTTGAACACAAACTACATTTGAAGAAACAACTCAGTAATTTCCGACCTATGTTGGTCTTTTGCTTAAGAAGGAAATGACTGTAAGTGAGATTTTATAGATTTACCAACAACGGTGATGGTGTCATGTTGGCAAGAGGTACAAAGAGCGATACTCGAAAACTTAATCATATTTACTTAATGTAAGCGTTGCTACCACATATTTATTCATCACATACGTCATGATAAATGATATTGTAGCACGTATTATAGGCTTCATGTATGGAAAAACATGAAACACTTTCGTGTTCTATTTTTTCTATTGTTTCTATTTGTAGCTTAGTGGTTGTCAGATAAAAACTGCAACGTAGCAACAGCTCCTGAGAAGACCTGATTTTTCAGTTTAATAATGATAAAAAATAATAAATTAATTTCAACAGGTTTGCCGAACTAACGTTTGTGTAGTGTGCATTAAAAAAACTTACCTTGCAAAGAAACGACGACGACGGAGCTTGTGTGTTTGTGCGCGTGAAATATGTGCGCGTGCAGCGGCGCTCCTTTTGGAGCTTGGAACCTTCGGAAAAAATGAGTCGACTGCAGCCTGTTAATCAAAATCTGAATCACTTTTTATGGCTTGCAGCAGTTTCTGGAGCCATGTTTCCCCCTCAGAGTCCGTAGCGAGAAATATGTGAAACTTCACGTAAACCAGTGTTTAAAAAGTGCAAAGAAAATGGTTTTGCCAATGCTTTTCTACAACTTTCGCTCATTTAACTGTGTATTTCCGTATCAACTGAATCATCAGCATCAACTTCAGCTTGTAAACTGAGTTAATATTTTCTTCCATTCTTTTTCCTTCTCTGTATTTTTTCTTTTTGACGCTCTATTTATTAGGCGATAGAATGTCCTAAACAGGAAGAGCTACAGGCTCAAATATAGCTACATTTTAATGTCCTAATATTCGAACTAATTTGTTTCAAAATCTTGCTTGTAGACAGAACAAGCTGTTTTACTACCATCACCGACTTTTATATGATCATTGGGTCAATTTACTTTATGTTTACAAAGCGTTTTTGAAGGTACCAAAACTATCCCAAAGCCGGGGAAGTTGTTAGTATAATGCAGACCATCTGTGTGTTTCAAGTCATTTGCTTCTCCAGGGAATGAATAAATCTCGTCTCAGGTTTACACTCTGACGTAAGCAATAAGGAATGGGACATGTTTGGCACAAACAAATGAGGGTGTTGTAATCAGGAGGCATTGACATGAGGTACAAAAGACCAACCTCTGAGGCTGAATGTGCTTGAGGATGAATTGTCAGACTTAATGTTCACAAACCCCCAATATGTAATAGTTTTATTTTACTTTGGCATGCAATTCACCTTAGTAATGTAAGTTCAACCTGGAAGTTAAATAAACTTGTATTTCCTGTAAAAAAAAAAAAGTTTCATCTTTTAAAACTCTCCAGTCTTACTGACTCCATTGGTTGCTTGTGTATTTGGCTGCTGTTTCTACTTCTGCTTGAGCGTCTGTTCATCCCTGTCAGTACAATGTCAGTCCAATGCTCAGTGAACACTTTTCTGATTTCAAACATCATATGCCTAGTTCATGCACATTTTTCACCATTGTCTGCAGGAGTTATCTTCTATGACTCAAATAATCTTTGAACGTATTGTTATGGCTCACCACTTGGGAGGCTGAGCCGCACAATAAAAAAAAGGGAAATAAACAAACATGAACCGTGGCAAGATGTAAAATGAAACAATATTAATTTATTGTTTCGGTGGGGAATGTGGCTCTGACAACCAGGGCAGCTTACAACAGGAGTTAGCGGTTAACAAAGCTGCTCCAAATGAATGAAAACAAAAAAAAAAAGAAACAGGGCTTGAACTTTATAACAGCCAGTCAAAACAATGCAACAAGGCTGGCTGTCTGAGCTATGAAAAATAAACAAGAAAGCAGCACTAATACAAAGACTATTTACAAATATGTACAAATTATATACACAAAGAGAAAACACCTAACCCAACTCCAAAATAACTAAAC
>JAVQJG010132436.1:0-10614 GCA_036024015.1 Craterocephalus amniculus | reverse complement strand
GCGCCGCTAAATCCTCATTTAAATACTGCGGTTTGCACCTGTTGTCAATTGCTGAGCAATCTTGATAGATGAGGCGCTAACCGTGGAAACGTAACCGGAGCAAAACTGCGCAGGTATTCTCCAATTGCGCAGCAATTTAGCCCTCTTCATAAATCAGCGCCATTGTGTTGAAATGATAACTTCATGTTTAGATGTAGCTTATTTTGAGTTGGTGTTTACTGTCTTTATAGCACCAAAATGTGGATTGATTCACATCTCAAAAGAATTAATAACTTTGCTTGTGTGATGATTGATCAAATTTGCTAATATTTCAGAAAACTATGTACTCTCACAAAAAAATACTCATAGAGTTCAACACTGAAAGAGTTATTCTTCGATGAATTTTTAAAAACTTTTTTTCTTTCATACTTTTTGATATGTGTAAGAATTAAGAGCCAAAAAGGTACAACACTGCACACACTGATGCTTTGGGCTCATTACTTATCTCCAGCTGGGATGCCAGCTACATTGCTAATCAGATGTTTAGGTTTATGATTTAATGGTTTTAAAAAAAAATTGAAAAAGAAAAGAAAAATCTTAAAAAGAGTGCATCATCATCTGTTGTGAAATTGAATGTACTTTGGTCAATAAAACGATTCCTACTTAGTCAGGAACAGTAGTCTAGTTAGATATCCATGTTTAGCTGTGACTTAAGCTCAGCTTATTTCTGCGTATTGATTGATTGAAGCTGGGGCTGGGCGATATGGCCTCGAATGAATATCACAATATAGCACGGAACAATTTCTATTTGCCACTGATGTAATGTCAGACTGATGTACGGGTCCGGGCCACTCTCTGTTCTGTATATGCTGGGACTCAGAGTTTTTGTAAAATATAATATAAATAAATTAATAGTGGGTCCAATCATTGACTGCGCAGCCCAAACGTGTTTTCATATTATTAAATTATCAAATTTGTCAGCTTTGTAAAATCGGCATTGGTAAATTTATGATATATTGCCCACTCTTAATTGAAGTGCACATGTGGTCAAGCTTGATTATTTTTCATTAAGATGCCTGAAAAGTATATTTACCACAGGATAAGTAATTTCATCACTTCCCAGTCATGGCTCAATCAGTGTGTGAGGACTAAGATTTCAGAGTTTGCTCCATAAATCCAGGTTTAGTTGCCCTTAACCAAGGATGCCACCTGTCACCGGAGGGCCCAGTGCAAACTATCTCAGGTCTCCTTAGCTGAACTAAAGCAAGATGTGAAAAAGGCAAAAACACTTTTCCAGCCATATCTGAATTCATGATCATAAACATTGAGAGGGTCGAGCTAGGCTGATGGGAAATACTTGGTTTAAAGTACTGCCAGTAAGAACTGTACCTGGGAGAACTTGGGAAAGCCTTGTGCACAAATGACGAAAACAAGGGGCTAAAAGAGGGGACTCCCAGCAATCCTCAGAGACTTTATTTCATCTTCACTCAAAATCCATCACTTGTGTGGAACACAGAGCACAAGAAAGCTTGAGCTATACTGATAAGATGCATCCAACACTAACATTGATGTCATTATAAATGAGAACTTGGCAAGGACCAGCTGATGATGGATTGATGATTACTCATTCAACGTCACTCACCAAAACTCACATAGAGATAAAAGAGATTAATACGCAAGAAGCCAGTCTGATACTGAACATCTTACGTTTTTTTTACGATATCATATTACTCACAAATCAAGACTGAGAGGCTGAGAAACTTTCTGAGGTTTCAGTATTACAGTTCTATCAGTGCACAACCTGCTGAACTCTCCTTGACTTTGTGGCTTCATTTCCAGATTTATTTTATCCTCAAGGCCAAAAAAGAGTAGTTGATGGTGAAAGCACAATAAAACCAGAGGCCAAGACTCAGAATAAAACTTGTTTTCTTTCATTTTAGAAATGTATATAACAGTTTAAAGTCTAACTCTAAGAATCTAACATGTTGCCTCAGAGTTAAAGAACATTTATGTTGGGCTAAATGCATACAATTTACCACTTAGCCCTTAAAACAACTCACAAACTAATAATGACTTATTAAGTATGTTAAAGTCTATATTAATCTACATCATCTTGAATATCGTATTAGACACAATTAACAGAAATCTGCCTTTCAAGCAAAATACTGTGTGATGAAAATATTGTGTTTACTTAGATCGTGCAAAGAGCAACCTAGAGTGTAACAATGGTATCACTTGTGTTATTGTACTTTGTTGCAGGGGTTTGTTGGCAGGTAACTCCTTGAAATAGGCCCTAATAGGATCAAGGAAGAAAATCTGACATAAAAAAAAATAATCCAACATAACAATTTGCATATTCTTTAACAATGAATGGTACACTTCACCAGATGTCACCGCTGCACTCTGGACACGAACACTACAAGCTGGAGGCCTCGCCTGTGCTTCCCCACCGTACTAAAGCTCTTACCAGGTGCCAAATAAGCAAGGATCAAGTCTTAAATCACCCAGATGGGTTTAGAGACTATGTGAGTTTTTTTTCCACTTTTGGACAAAAACCAAGCCATTCAGTACTATTATTACAAAGAAGTCTAAATCATAAATCTTTAGCAACATGTTGATATTTGTATCTTAGAGCTGGGATCAGTAAGTATACAGTGGGTATAAAAGCATATATCAGCAAAATTATGATGGGCTCTTAGTTTTCTCTCCACAAATCCTTGAAAAAATAGCTTATGTGGTCACAAGGCTTGGACATGTCTGCTTTAGAATTATTGACTAGATGTTTCTGGACTCCCAGAGGCCCTGACCTACCCATTCGAGTCCCAGTCACAAGGGCTGGTCTGTCAGGATTCAGTTCATTGCTCATGCTCTCTGGACTGCATCTAGGCCTACATTGCCACTACCTGATCCAGTGAGTCATCAAGCATCAAAATATCCTAACTAGTTGAAAAAGCTTTGTTTTAGAAATTTGCATTCAGTTTACAGCTTGTAGATGCAGATGCAGTAAGTTATGATGGCTTGCTGCTTCATGCATTGACATTCACTTCCCAGCCCATGCAGGTACAGGCCTGAACTTGGTTTCCTTTTGCCAGAAGTTCCAAATAGCTGCATTTTAATTTTGTTGGCTCTTCCCTGAAAAATGACAATGAACTGAACTGAATTGTTTAAATCCATATAGAGTAAAAATCTTATCAAAAAGTACATCTTCTCACCAGTGCCCTAGTGAATTTGGAGGCAAAAACAAAAGTAAGAACAAAAAATGGAAAACTTTGATGTTTTCCAATTTTCTACTGATAAAAAAATGAAAATACTTTGAATTAAGATACTATTAACTTTCCTCTGGCCTGTTCAACATGGTCACACAGCAGTAGCACAAGTTTGGACATATACTCACTGAAAACGAAGGTGGTGGTGCATGTGTCCAGCTTCAGTACATTATCCTGATTGGACAGTTAAGAGTCTGGTAAGGTGGTCACCTTGTAAAGTTTGGAAGAATACAAAAGCTTTACAAGGTATTCTCAAGACTGTCAGAAGCAGGACTTGTCGCCATGGTAACTGAGACAGTGGAGGAGAAGCATTTTGCTTACTTTGGTGCTGTTGTCAGGAGGTTGTAATCATCTTTATAATTTTACTTTCAGACAAAGTTGTGCTCATATTATATTCAGTGTATAACAGCAATGGAAAAGCAACATTTCTGCAGCTGTAAAAGGCAAAATACTAATTTCATGTCAGTATAGAGTAAAGCTTAAATGATTATTCTTAAAAAGGAGGTCACATGCAAACAGTATCCTGGCAATAAATATCATTTCCTGGTGGAAAACTGAATCTATATGTCTCCAGAAAACTATGTGGCCTATTGGTTGTTTTGGTTTTGGCTGCTCACTCCTGAGTCCCAGGTGATAGTTTTTGTTACCTCCTGTCATGAAAATACATCATAAAAGGCTTAGGGTCTAACTTTAGGTCCTGTTGGAGTTTTCACGTTTGCCTGTCTCTCTCAGATGACATCTGAACCTCTTGAGAAATGTCTGTGTGTGACCGCAGCTCTGTCCAGTCTAACAAGGCCTAGGCATCAAAGATGGCTGTAAATGTCTTATAGATGGGTGAGAATATCTGGGGCCAAAGGAATGTAACATGTCAAAAATAGATACACAGACAGCGTGACTTATTCCCCAAGAATAAGCCATCCTCAACCCCTCCTTCCCCTCTCTAGTAATGCCTTAGATTTTTCCTGCATTTAAACTGTGTTACGGGAAAAGGGGCTTTCTCTGCCGACATGTTTTTTGTAATGAAGCTTCAGCTTAAGTTTATCTATTGTCTCTTACATTCACCATGCATTTCAGCCAAAGAAAACAAAGAAAAATTTCAAATGCGGCTAAATCTTATCTTCAAATGCCTTCAGTGTCATTTTGTGTTTACTTTTAACTTGGTTTTGAGGTCTTTTTACTGTTTCCTTCCTGTGAATAATATAGAGGGAAGAAAGTCACCTTGTTCTCTAAGCAGTCAAACAACAGCCAGACTTGTATCTAGACAACAACAGGCAGAAACATCTGCAACACATTCCCAGCAGTCGTATTTGTGAAAGGTGCTGTTCTAAATTACAATCAAATAAATGAAAAATCCCAAAGGGAAATTCAGTATTGTAATGGGGTTTTTTTTGTTTATTTTGTTTACAATAATATTCTTCCTCTGTGCCTCTCTGTTGTTTCATCACTGTTGTTTCATCACAATCACTGCAAAGCTGATTGCACTTCCAACAACAGACTTATAAAAGATGTGCAACATTTTGCTGCATATTTTAAAAGATGTCAGCTTCTTTAAGAAGTAGAGTGTGCTCTGACCTTTCTTGTACTGTATATGTACTCAGTGTTGCTTTTCCACTCAAATCTGTTGTCCAGCTGAACGGCTTACTTGCATTTTATTCTGTAATAATTGTAATTATAATAGCCAGTCAGATTTAAATTGAACTCTATCTAATCATGAGCTAACAGTGATGTTATAGTAGCACTTTTCTTTATATACAGTCTAAACAGAGCAGGAAATTCATTTTGAATCAAAATGGAAACTCAGCAAAGCTTTGATCAGAACATATTTATTGATTTAATTACTGTGCTTGTTAGTCTTTGGGCAAGGCAGGAGTAATAATCCACTGAACTTCTGATGAGGACACAAGGTTGAAGTTTTCTCACCCGCAGATTTTTTCACTGTCAACAAGCCGTATTGTAAAGGTAACAGAGTGTGTGAAACATACAGTATTTGCTATGTAACTGTATATTCCTCTGATAAAATGTTTAACAGCTGTGTGTGGAAGAAAGCAGCCTGGACAGCTTGATGTTAGAGTCTGGGCTTCTTCCCAATGTAAACCACTCTTTAAATGTCACTAGTTCTTTTTTGCTCCGTTGCCAACAAAAACCATTCATGACATCACAGTTTCACAACCCTAAAGCTGCCCCAATATGGTTGCCTTTTGTAAAGACTTAGCAAACTATTTACCTAACCAATACTAGAGTTTATTTTCATCATCTTCTTCCATACCACCAACAGTTATTTCAAATTAAGTATAAAGTTCTCCTCAAATGAAGATGTTAGGCCTGGGTTTATGCTGTCCTGAGTCTGCATATTTACCCCTCCCTACCCCACCAACAAAACAAAACAAAAAAAACAGATTTTTTTTCCAAACAGCCTGTATTTCTCAGCCCTTTTTCTTTATTTTACATGGCCATGCAAAGGGTGTGTCCAGATTCCTTCTGGGATGGAGGGCAAGGTCACCACACAACCTGAGATTGTGTAGTGAGATTCAAACTGAAATTTTTCAGAAGCACACTTTAAATGTAAAACTTCACAGCTACTTGCATAAAAAATAAGTCCAATAGACTGATGCTCATTCAATATAAATAGAAACAGAAGTCACTGACAATTAAATACTAGCTCGCGTGTAGCAAGCTGTCAAATTTGTAAAAGAAAACTTTTCAAGATGTTTATTTTTCTTACATTCTTCTGATATATTGCAAGCTGCAACACAAGACTGTCTTTACAGTATGAACCATGCAGAAACTCCCACCCCAAAAAACTAATCCTCCGACCTTGTAGCAGTTTGTTATTTTGTAAGACATTCATAGCACACAGTGCACAAACTGGATAGATGTTTACTTCAAGTACACAACTACACTGATGATAACATTTTTTTTAAAATGTGTAACGTTTTACATTATTTTATTATGTAGTGTGAGCAACAATAATCACTGAATAAACTACATGATTGTTTTTTAGTCCAAGAGCTAACATTTCTGAGTAAAATCAATTTGATTCTAGCATTATTTGAATTATGTAATTTATGTTATTTACAAAATCTTCAGAATGTCATACCTAACTTTTAACTTCAGTTTTCAAATTTACCCACTACTTATATTTTATGTCAAATTAAACTTTTCAGTTTCCTCATTACTTCCTTAAAGAGGCATCTACTCAATCTTCCAAACACTTTGTTTAAGCTGAATTTATACTTTCTTTGCCATTGTCTTTATATTGAAAATATCTAATGAAGTAGTTTTGAGACACTTAAATTCAAGTAGATACAAGAAGAGGGAAAATGTGATTTTATTCATGATCTGAGGGAGCCAGTAAGAATATCTAGCTATATATACCAAAACTGTAAGGGGTTAAGATGATCCGAGACAGTGCTTACATGCCGCTACATTCTGCTACCATGGATCTATTGACCCTCGTTTCTAGAACCTGCTGGCAACTGGGAAATAACCGTATACAAACCATTAACCAAAACACATCAGTCAGAGAAAAGAAAATGTTAATTTCAAGACTGTGAATCACACAACATGAAATAATAGATTATAACCTTCTTTTACCAGATCTCAACATTGTGTTTCTTTGACATGCGTTTGGTCCTAAAACTAAATTCCCTATATGAAATCATGCAACATTAACTGACCAGAACTGTTTTAATGTAACATCTAAAAGAAATAAAGAACATCACGTAAATCTTTCTAATAACTCCTAAAAGGGATGTATTAGATCATTTTATATATGTAAATAATACATGAAAGTATACATTTTGGACTGAAGTACATTTCTCACAGTGTTCTAACTGAATGAAATCCACTAGTATGTAAAGTAACATTTTAATGAAAAAAAACACAATAAAAATAATTGAACAACTTTATTAAAAAGTGCCTCACACTTCGAAGAACTCTGAGACCCAGCAGTCAGATGAACAGAATTTAACTTATGTTTTGTCAACAGGTAATCCAAGTTAGACAGGAAGAGAAAGTCCAACCAAGCAACAGCTTGGGATCAGGTGATAACGCTTCCTCAGCCGGCATGGCGTGAAATGGTACCTGGAATGACTGTTAGACTTTGTGGACCTTGGGGGGACACTTTTTGCTCAAGTATAATGTTATAGATAATTCCAAGTAAATTGGCAAAATTAAGCAAAATAACCCCGCAGAAAACGGGTTATCTCTCACTCCAACTTTAATGGATGCTTCTGAAACTGTAATAAAAAAAACATGAAGAGTTGACTGACAGAAAAAAGAAATATCCACTGAAAAACTGGATGTAATGCTAAACATACTGAGACTTCGCTATCTTTTCTTCCATTAAACCTAACTGGCTCTAAGCAAATTTAGGTGGAAGCTAACAGACAGAAGCCATAAGGAAACTAGCCAGTGCTGAACAACACAGCCAAAGAAAACAGAGGACAGAGCTGCATAAATGGATGATAGAGCAAAGAGACAGAGACAGGACCAGTTACCTCTGGTTCATGACTGCTGGCAGCGGTAGGCTAAGTAAAGACGTGAACATTGGCTCGCTCACTCTCATTATTGAATGAAAGAAACTGAAGATGAGGATCAGAAAGATGATAAAAAGAACCTTAGAAAAATTAGATGATGTTTCCAAGCAACAAAAACAAAAAAAAAACACAGATCCATTTATACTGACCTTGATGCAATACTACTGCAAACTATACAAAGTAAATACACGTTGTGTGAGTTTCAAACTCAAAAATAGCTGATAGCGTATCGGATCCTATCTCCTCTTTGAGCTCTCAGTCAGGAAAAGCCGGTACAATATTGACTTGTCTTATCTCGTTGTCATTTTCTCTCTCTTTGGTTTCCTCTGATAATGTCCTCAGCCATGATGTGCATCCAAAACAGCCACTGTGTTGATATCTTTGGATGTGGTGCCATAAAGCAAAGCACAGCTGTCCTGTGATGCTGCAGGCAGGGAAGACATGCAAAGTGTTATTTCTTAGACCAGGATGTTGCAGTGTAAGACAGCTCTGGGAATGTCCATGATAAATATCATAGCTTAGAAACGTATGTAGTGTTACTTGAATAAAGTGACTCATTTCCATTTTAGTATGTAATTATAAATCAGTGAGTCACTTTATTGTGCAATTTGCCAACTTTAACCTCCCTTTTATTTAATTATTTATTTTTTTACTTTGAGTTCACAAATTCATAATATTGCCACATTAAGGAGAAAAGGGCTGAGGCATCATTTCAGAGCGAATCCCATGACATGTGGAGAAAAGACAGCGATCTTATATGCTGCAAGGACATTCCCTAATTACTCGAAAATAAACGCAGCATGACATCAGCCCAACATTCTCTACAGGCTCCCAACCATCTGCTTAGCTAAGCTTTCTGTCTCCCCCTTGTAGCTTCATATTAATGTAAAAGACACGTTCATGGTATCAGTCATCTCTCTCAGCAAGTAAGCATGCTTAGTAAGCTCTATTCATAAATCAAATCTTTACTGTAAGACATTAAATGCGCATCCTAATAACCAGCAGACAAAAGCAGATATGTCACGGCTGACTGTCTAATTTTTCACACCGCTAAAGGTTTTTGGCCTTTTAAGCCATCAGATATCTTTTTTAACCACTTTATTAACATGCTGCCAACCTGTTGTGGATGGTGCCAGTACAGTAACAGGAGCCTAGGGTGGAGTGCACAACTAAGCTGGAGTTTTTGCAGCCTGTGGTTTGATTACTTGAATCATGGACAGAGCAAGGAGCCAACCTTTAGAGAATTTACTACTTGTTTAACTTTCCAGGTCGGTATACTGTATTCCAGATCTTAGTCAAAAACTGCACAGATCGATTTATGTGCTCACGTTTTCCTAAGAACAGAGAAAAGTGGGTAGTTTTTGACGTGCATTGCACATGATGCTCTGTAGGATTGAAAATGTTGATATCCTTTTTGCCTAGAATCTTTACCTCATTTTGCTTTTGAACACATCGGACACATACGTACCTGATGAAACACACCGAGTCTGGTCTGTGTCGTCTTTCTTGCTTCCCCTTTGCTCGCTAGTGCCCCTCATTCCCTTTGCTGTACTGGCATCAGCACTCGGTTCCAGGAGGCCTCTGGAGAGGGGCGAAAGCATGGGGAAACTTGGAACAATATATTGTAGGTAAATAAATGCTCTGTCTGAAAAAGAATGCCTTTTCAAAACAGACTCGAGCCCTTCGCAGAGAAGCATGTGCCCCAAATAATGCTCTAATTACTCCTCTGATAATATGATAGTAACGCTTGAGCCTCGTTCGAAGTCACTGGGTTCACTGAGCAAACAAGGACCAGCACTCCGAGGCTGAAGGAATATCATCTGGGACCTCGAGGAGACTGCACATGAAGATGCTGTCTGTTTGTGTCTGTATGACAGAAAAAAAGAAATAGGAAGATTTAGTGTAAGAAGAACGGTTCCTCTAATTTTTCCAAAATGAAGCTGAACTCTTGTCACCATTGTTTAGTCTTTGACGAGAAGCTCGCAGCTGATTAAACATAAAAACCATGAGAAATGCTGCGAAACAGGTGTGTGTTAGGACAATCTGATGATATGGATTGTGATATGGCTGTAAACCTGGGGATAAGATCTGTGCGCTCTGTCGATCAGAATCTTTGCTGGTTATTGATACCAGATGACTGAATGAGACAAAATACTAAGCAGATGTGATGCTGCGTAGCATCAACAGGAAAAAGGGGAAAAAAAGGGCGCTGATGTTGTTAAATAAGATTAGGGATTGCTGTAAATAATTCTGAGAAATTGGTTTTAAAATATTTGTATGAAGAAACAAAGCATGGCCACTGATATTAGCTTGAAACTAGGAGTCCACAGTCCATTTAAAGGTAAACAAATGCCTATTTGGGATCAAGGTAAGTCCATAAATACTATAAAGCAAATCAAACAAACCCTCCCACAGACCCTTTCTGTAAAAAGTGGATTTTTTATTTCTTCTGCCTGATATTAAACAAAGCGATAGCTGAGGTTTAGGGAAGTAATACTCTTCTAATATGACATAATTCGACCATTATCCATCATCATGAAACCCTCAGTCAAGCTAGAGAGGAAAGTAAGAGCAGAGCTGTATGGATGGAGTGAAATGAAGGAGAAAGGCTGTGCTCTACCACACGTTTTGAGTGATATATCCCCTCTCAGGCAACTCCGGCACCTGAAAAGTCAATCACTTCCAAGAAGATTTTTGGGAAAGCACCAGTTGTCTGCAACAAAAAAGGAGGAGAAAAGAGAGGCAGAGAGAAAAAAAGGGAGGGGGGTGGGGGTGGTGAACGGCTCCTGCGTCACGCTGCTTTAATTTGTTCACCAGCTGCCAATGAAAAT
>JAVQJG010132424.1:0-26807 GCA_036024015.1 Craterocephalus amniculus | reverse complement strand
AAACTTTGAAGTAAAGTAAGGGGAGGGGGGGGGGCTCAACAAATTGTCCCCCCCGTTCTGAGTTTGAAACCCATGATCAACAGCATCATTATTTCAGCCTTGCCAGCCTCTGGCTATGTGAGATTTAAATGAGCATTTTTCATGTTAGATAAAACTACATTGCTCTACACTGGAACCTTTTTTTTACTTTTCTAAACTTTCTGACTGCTTTTATGAGTTACTGACATCTGCCAATATTAACCCTAATAGACATATATGTATCCTCACAATTTCTCATACCATTCCTTTCAAGAAAATTTACAATTGCCACTCAAATAACTGGAGACTGGAAAAAGTAATAATAAATAAAAATGTGCTGAATAATAAATATATATATATATTGTGGACAAAGAAGAGCACTTTGCTGATAAGCAGTGGGTGAAAACTGTCGCCATGACCGCCGCCAAGGATTGTTCAGCAAAATATTAACAGATGAGTGATACAAAGTAAGTTAGTTTATCATTTAATTTAGCTTGTTTTTTAAATAATATTTCTATTGAACTTCAGTTCAAAAACAATGTCATGATTTTTAAGTTTTTACTTATTTCATTGTTTGTTATTACTTTCTTTTTATTTATTTATTACTTTTGTCAATTTCAGTGTATTTCAGTGACAGATTTTTTTTTCTTCTTTAATGAAAAAAATATCCATCCGTCCATTTTCTGCTGCATATCCAGAGTCGAGTCGCAGGGGCATCAGCCTAAGCAGGGAAGCCTAGACTTCCCTTCCCTCTCCCCAGCCACATCAGCCAGCTCATCCGAGGAATCCTGAGGTAATCCCAGGCCAGGAGAACCCTCCAGCATGTCCTGGACCTACCCCAAGGTGTCCTCCCATTGGGACTAGCCCAGAAGGAGGCATCCTGACCACATGCATCCATGTCCTCTGGATGTGGAGGAGCAGCGGCTCTATTTGAGCCCCCTCAGGATGACACCTGTCTCTAAGGGAGAACCCTGCCACCCTGCAGAGGAAACTCATCTCAGCCACCTGTATTTGCGATCTCATTCTTTCAGTCACTACCCAGAGCTGGTGACTATAGGTGAGAGCCTGTATGACTGCAGACTCCATCCTAACCTCACTCATAAACAACATCCCAAGATGCATGAACTCCTCCACTTCTCCAAATAAAACTGGATTGGATAGGTTAGATGCCTTCATTGGTGGATGGAAATCAGAGCGGTTTATCATACAAGGAAAGTTCATTTGTATTGTACATTTCATGTATAAGACAACTCAAAAATACATGAAGCACTAAAAGCAGTGGGGTGCAGAAGAAACATTGAAAAGTACATTAAAACAAAAAAAATTTATTTTTTGATAAAGTAATTAAATAGAAGAAAATAATTTAAAATATAAAAGGCTAAAATAGAATGGGATTAAATGAAAGAATGAGTGATTAACAGTGTTTTTAATAGTAGGCAGCGACAGATGGAGAAATTGATTTAAAACTTTTGAGTTTCAGCAGAGCTGCACTTTTCTGAAGAGTTTTTCCACACACAAGGAGCATTAAAATAAACTTGTCTCTCCCTGTTTAGTTCTGACTCTGGAAACAGAAAGTCATGACCTGAGCTATCTGGTTAGTTTGTAATTAAAGAGAAAAATGTATTTTAGCCCTAAACCATTACCTTCTACTGTCAAGGAAGGGGGCTTCTATGATACTAAATACAGTTTTAAACGTTGTTTTTCTTACATTTACTAGAACATTTATTTGCTTGCACACATGTGAACAACTGATTTTTCTTGTCAACTTCTTTCATTTGCTAATAAATTAATCAGGGCTTTGTCTGAAACAGAAAACAGATGGCGTCCAGTTCTTCCAAAAAAGTTCTATAGTTCTATAAAGTTCACCACCCCCACCCTCCCAATCCTGCAATGCATCGTTCTCTAATTAAGTGCCCACAATTATGATGATTTCTGTTACTGCTGTCTGTATCTGAGATCACAGACATCATATTTAGACATCACCATCACATCTGCATGGACACTGTTCAAGCTGTGGAGTGAAAACATGTAAATCTCTTCCATTTTGCATCTTGGAAATATTGTTTTTAAAAATTAATAATTTCAAGTTCCAATTTGTCACTATTTATTTATCCATCCGTCATCTACCGCACATCCAGGTCAGGCCGTGGGTGCAGCAGCCTGAAAGCTCAGACTGCTCTCCTACCACATTAGCCAGGGCGATTCCAGTCCAGCTGAGAGATGTTATCCCTCCTCGATGTCCTGGGCCTTCCCCGGAGTCTTCTCCCGGTGGGACGTGCCCAAAATACTTCACTACGGAGGCATCCAGGAGACATCCTAACCAGATGCCGGAGCCACCGCACCTGCCTCCTCTCAATGTCACTATTTCATGCATTTTTACAAAGTAACCGATTGCTTATTTTATGGGTAATCTGTTACCGACCCAAAATGCACAAACTGGTGTATCAAGGAAAATGACTTTGACAAAATATTAAACATCTCCCGTTTGTAAAGTTTGCGATTTAATAAAAGTAAATGTTAGAATTCCTGGTTCCATTAAAAATCTGTCTCTTTTTAGTCCGACTCGGGGTCGTAAATTTGCCCTGACAGTAAGCTGGTAGTGTCTCTCTATTTACCCCAGAGGACATTATTTTTCAAAAACATCTTTTGATTTTGCAGGCCTTTATGTCCTTGCCACATCATTCTTTTAGTTGTGGGGTTTTCTCTTTATTCCTTTTTTGGTTTGTTTTGGTTTTTTTGATCTTTTGCCCGAACTTGACATAAACACAACATTGGCACCCTAATTATTTTCACCATTTTCACTGTGTCACAGGGTTGAACTGTTTTCCAAATGCTGCTTGCCAGAATTGTTGGATAGGGGTCTTTACAATAAGAGATAACGTTCTTTTTACTCGCTTCATTTTCAGAGGCTTGAAATGTTTCTGATGTCTTATTATTACGTTGCCTTACTGGAACACAACAGACCCTGCATAAATATTTTAGTACCACATATTTCATCTATCTTGACTAATCTAAATGTCTGCTGTGAGAAAAGCCAAAAGCAAAAAGTCATAGGAAGACATAGGCTGGTTTATAATAAACACAATTATGGCAAATTAGTAAATAATTCAGTCATTGGGTGATTCAGTTGTTTGATATTAAATAATTCATAAGATATAAGCAATGACTGAGGCATGCATAGATACATAGAGCTATTTTAAACAGAAAAATCATGCATACATACAGATGTGGTTCATTTAGAGGTAAATACAGAAATTAAGTCACATTGCCTGGTCTATCTGCAGCTACAGTACTGGATAATCAAGAATGAAACGAAGAGAACTTAACTTTATAATTAGGCAATATGGGTTATTGGCTTTGACAAAGCTGAGCAGTCTGGGGCTGTGTTAAGTATTTTAAGCAGCAGCATCTGGGAGCAAAACAGTGCTCATGTGCAAGGGTCATTAGTGCCCACCCATCAATAGTTAAAGCAGGTAGCAGTATTATCTGGGGAAACATAATACTTAATTCTGCATGAGCTTTTAAGACTTTGCACCTTTAGCCGAATGTGACAGAGAAAAAAGTTGAATGAGATCTTCAGCTCTGTATGGCATCTGTGTGAAGATTAAATTCCTTCTAAACACACCAGTACGCAACAGATGGAACCTGTGAAGAGGCACTCGTGTAGCGCAAATGGAAGTTAAATTTTCATTTTCTTCTTCATCCGTCTAAAGGATTGGACTTTCCAGCTCAACTCCTGCCACACAGCTGTTTTGCATAATCCAAATTCATCTCTCAGAGCTTGCCTCAACTATAATGAGTAGAGCAAAGTAAAGGGCATGCCGGTATTCTAAATGTCATTTCATGCACCATTCAAATGGACAAGCAGAGGATACATTGATAAACATTACAGTGTTGCTTTGCAAGATGAAACAGTATGTCTGGGGCTAAGATCAATTTTTACAGGAACTATATTCCTCTACTTCATGAATTTAAATCTTTTCTGTCTTATCATGAAGCTTAGATAGGAGATGCAGACAAAACGGGAAATATCCATAAGCCTTTTTTAATACACAGATAAACATGTTTGTGTTCACATTCCAGTTTCCTCCATGGTCCATAATGTTTTTGACAGGCTCCCAATGCAGCATCCAGTGACACACTCCCATCCACAACCAGAACCTTGTTTTACATGAATTAATCTGGAATGAGTCAAAATGAAGGACAACATTAATCAAATAAATCTTTGTCTTTTCCCAATAAACCATGTTTACTTTAGTGTCACTTGCTTCTTATCATCACAACTACCATCCTATTCTCTCCTATACTTTAAAAACCTATAACTATTTTCTCAGTGACGTACCCCCTTACATAGTGGGTCTTTAAAGTGTCCAAGAACCTGGATGTCGAATTTGTTTCAGTTAATGGCTTCTCCCAGGTGCTGTTGGAAGTCAGTCACCAATACATGACACAAACACACACACAGAAAAAAAAAAGAATAAACAAAAAACATCAACACATGTGACCTTATGTCAAGTATGGACTCTAAGATGCAGATTTTCTGTATTTCCTCAAAAGCAACAGTTAAACAGCAAAGTAGATGATTGCTTTTCCTAAGGATAAAAAAATACATATTGTATCATCTGAGGTGCAGTCGAAGTAATAAAATCCATTGTCCCTGGTTTATTTAATAAGACACACCTTGGGAGAACAGGTGCTCTGAACACACATTTACTTTAGTGTCTGTGTTAAGATTGATGATTTCTACCAAAAAATGGGGCATCTGAGCCCTTTTATGTAATCCCTTTATATCTTACAGTCCTTCTTTTTTTGACTACTATAATATTATAAATCCAGCACTAACTATGACACAGTAGCTTACCATTACGACTGTAAATTACCTAAAAGAGCTCCACTTCTTATCTACATTATTACTGCTGCTTATTCTCTTATTCTTATACTGGCCCTTTTGCATCTGTGTTCTGGTGATAATATGTCAACATATATTCATGTTCTCTAAGAATATAAGAGCACTTTAGGGGCTAATCTACCACTTTTTCCTCTCTGTAAATCTGTACTGAATAAGCCAAATGTAAACCTTTAAAACTGTCAATTTTTTCACTCTACATTACTGTATTGTAATCCCAAGGGGAGGAATTGAGAAACTCCCTGGGAATTAAGTAATAAATTTACCAGTGTGTAGCTTATTCTCCAAAATAAAAAATGTAAATGAAATCATTGTAAGTGACCTGTTATGTGCGGGTGCACAGAGAAAATGTTTCCCATTTGGATAACTGTCATTTATCTGGATTTATAGGAGCAAACACACCAGATGCAAAATAGTTTGTCACCCTCTAAAATAAATGTCTGCTGCTGCTTGTTAAAGCTTGAGTTTGACTAAAGCAATCCAACTATAGTGGTGTGAAAATGAAATTGTGTTTGAAGCTATTTAATCTCTCCTTGGGAAATTCAAGGCCTTGACACTCTGGTCACAATCTAGCTTCACTGACCCCAAAGCCATTAGCATGTGCCATTTATTGTTACATCTTTGGGTAAATTGCTTTTGAATCCAGCACACATTTCAAATGTTGCACTTCTTCCATGTTTTGGACTCATTAAATGTGATCCATGACACAGACATCTCACTTTATGAAAGCAGTAAACACCTGGGAGAGAAAAAAAATGACATCTGCTTAAAAATGTGCATTGTTAGCCTGAAACATTTATGAGAATAACACAAGAAAAGTCTTCAGTTGAAAATGCCACATGACACAAAGAGGGTGAGAAACAATCACAGTGTGATGGAGGTAACTGTTGGGATATTAGAGAAAAATACTCTTATTTCTTTCTTTTCTTATGTTTTAAAGGTGTAGTAAGAGATAAACGGTTTAAGCAAGCTACATTTTAAAATACAAAGTCCAATCCATTTCTTAGGACTATTTGGATCACCCAATAAACTCCACAGGACAGAGTTGTTTAATGGTTCAACAAAACAAGTTTACTATACACAAATGACATGTAGTGATCAGTCTTTATGGGCTGCTGTTAGCAGACAGAGACGCAGCACAATTTTGCAGGAGTCCTGATTTAGCTGAATTGGCTTCACCGTGGATATTGTGCATCAAATCAGTGATGTGGCTTCAGAATTGGTGATGTAATCAGTCATTTTGAAAAAATCCCTTTTATCTCACTTTTACCTGCAGTTGGAATACAATCAAATATTTCGAGGCAAGTAATCACAATCTGACCAATCACAAGAGAGTACATCTGCATAGTTGCATTCACAGGATTTTAAGTAGTATAGTAGAAAATGCTCCAGGCAAACACATCCTACTTTACCTACTTTTAAAAAGACACAGTTCTGAACTTTTTCCTGACCTGTTCCACTCCCTATTGACGGCTAATTCAGCCTCCATCTCTCTCTTTTTCTTTCCCTCTCTTCCTGACCTGTAGTATATTATAGTTTTCTGTTTTGCATGTAAACTGTTTGCCAAAAGTGATCGTCCGTCTGCCCTCACTGAAGGCTACAGTGACAGAAAAAATGCAGCTATGCACCTTTTTGAACATGAAAGATCAGGCAGCCACAGAATGCCATGGTTCTTGTTAAGAGCTGTGTACATGCAGGGTGTGGAGATCCAAAAATTAGCCAAGGGGCCCAAGATCACCTTATTCCATCGCTGCCATAGGTGGAATATGTTTTAACAAAGCACTTGTGAGAAACCTCAAGTGTATTTAACAGTACTTCCCAACATGGCTGATGAAGTTTTGCTTATGTAAGCCACTCATTATTTATACAGGCGGGGTCAGACCAGGTCAAAAACTGCCCAGCTTGATCCAGCTGGTTGAGTTTTTTATGGAGTGTTCCCAAGTTCTGCTTCACCTTGGTGGTGACACGGTAGACTTTTTCATGAGCTGATGACTATTTGTTGAAAATTAGAGAAACTGCTGTTAACTATGTTTTATAAAATGTCTTGGAAAGGTTTTGGTGTGACCTTGGTCAGGGCTGTATCCTTTTGATCAGATTCTGAGTGTGTGATACAGAGAAACACATTGTAAGGCTTTGTCTTTTCACCCAGTTAGCGCATTTCCTTGTCAGTGATGATTTGTAAAAAAGGCCTCAGTTAATCAGTTATTCTCTGAAATGAGGGAGGTTAAAAAGTTTCAGCGATTAAATATACAGCACACAGATTATTCATATCAAATAACATCATAAGCCATCTGAGTGCAAGTAAACAATCCAGGGCATTAAATTTACTTTCTTATCAAGGTTTTAAAACAAAAAAAGGAAGAAAAGACTTACTTTAAATGTAAGCAAACAAATGCACAAGCCACCCACACAGTGCGCTGAAGAAATATTTTGCTCGGTTTTACTACACTTTCACCTTCACTTTGCCAAATGATGAATGAGCCAACATTAGATGAATGCTTTTACATTCAAGGAAGTAAGTTTCCTCGTCCTCATTTAAATTCTGAATTTAAAATAGGAACCTGCTTGTACAAGCAGGAGTTACTGACAGAAATAGCTCGAATACTGGTCATGGTCCAACATCCAGGATTTGGCAAGCAGTTAAAACTGAAGTAAAAAATGTGTGCATGTGTCAAATTATGGATTTTTCATTGATTGTGAAAGAGAAAATGTGAGTTTAAGGTTATTTTAATGATGTGAAAGAGAATATGAAACAAGTTGCTAACCCATCAAGGATCTCCTAATGACTAAAAACATCTGGCATCTGTCTGCCACTGATATGAAGAGAATAAGTCTTATATTATACTCCAATCAGCTATATTTAAAGAGCAAAATGGTACTTTTTGCATAAAAAGTGGTTCTCTCTACTTACATGGTTTAATTTCATGGTGATAAAATGAACGGACAATTCACCAACAATAAGACTCAAGCAAAAACATCCTGAAAAACTGAGAGAAGACTTGTTAATTAGAACTCAGCATCAATCAGTTTTAGGCAATGGGATAAGTCAGTGCTCCTAATTAAATCTCTATCCAGATATATGTTCAGTCTACAGTCTCTGGGTGGGAAAAATATACAATATTAAACTTTTCAGTTCAGCTCTACAAATTGTGCGCTCCATTGCACAGTGACTACTTAAGATAATCCTTAAGAATTCAGCTGTGAGTAACGGTATATATTGAGCACAGAAATTAGGAGAGAGGGGGAGATCAAGGGGGAGATGAAAGAGTTTTAGCCTAAAAAAACAAGTTATTTTGATATCTTATGTTTTAATTTTTAACGCAGATCTGTTCAAACTCCACTGATTTGTTTTATATAGTTGAGCAGTTATCAATACCTGATTGGTAGAACTGCCAGGCCTATCAGCCTCATTATTATTCTGAAATCTCCATCCTGAAGGTGTTCAGCTTGGTAGAGAGGTGGAAGTCACAGGGGCCAAGGTCTGTATAATAGGATGGGTAAGGGACGAGGGTGAGGGGTATGTTCTTGGTGAACCTAGTGGAACTTTGTCTGGAGGTATTGCATGGAAGAAAAAAAATTAAGTCGCAAAAATATTGCAAATTTTGTTTCCTCAATTTTAAATAGATTTCTTTTTGTAAAAAAAATTAATAATAGTAATTTTAAAAAAAATCTTTGTCTTTTCTTTTACTTGTCTTGTCCAGCATTATAGCAGCACAATGGTCCGACTGCCATGTTGTGCTTTGCCAAGATGAGCTTTTTTCCTCATTAAATGCTTCATTTTGAGCTGGTTCAAATCTGATCTCTGCAGAATAAATCTTAAAAACTGAATCACATGTGGTATGCAATTTTTTGGGAAATATGGCTCCTGAAATAGCCGGTAGACATTGTCAATATTAAACTTTTTCACATGAAGAATGTGCCATTTTGAAGAGTTGCAATTTAAATCTAATCAACAACCAAAAATTCATAAAAGATTTGAATCGGAGGGAAAATATAGTCCTAACCCTAGTGTGTTCTGGTTCAAGGCCTGTTGTCTCCTCAAACTCATGCAGAGTGACAAAGCAATTCCCCGTCATTAGCTTGTGTTCAGTGTCAAAATTTTACTCCGGGGTCATTCTTCCAAACTCTCTTTGCATCCTTCATCCAGCATTTGATAGTTGCATAACAAGAGATGGCTGCCCATAAATGACATTCAATCACTCTTCACCCTGTTTGGCAGATTTCCAGGATCTGTACATATTCAGATCCTGTGTAGGTTGTGTTCAAATCTATTATGAATGTGCATGACTATGTTGACGGTTAAGTGTCTGTGTCTGAGAAGGGGCACTCACAGTGAGCTGCAGGGAGGCCGTGCATGGATGGATTTGTGTTATACTTCTGCTCAGCAGCACTGATGGTGAGATTGTTCAGCCATTTACTTTTAAAATGTGTTTCACATCTCAGGTATCTCAGCTAGCGATGCGAACCGTGGAAAAGGAAAACGTTTTTTTGATTTACTCTAACTTGATGAAAACAAACAGAAATAAAAAAAACTCTGCATGCTAAAAGCAAATTCAGGCTATTTTGCATGAAGCAGTTCTCATCAATTGCTCACGCCATGAGATCATGTTGTCTCAATCATTGGTTACTCAAACACAGTAATTGTTTTCTCAGGAAGTAACAGGGACGGGTAGCACATAGCTCAATAGCACTTCCTCTCTAATGTGCTCCGCTCTACTGATTATCCCCCTCGATGACACAATTACTCTTCTCCGCTAGCAAAACTGATAGACAACAAATTGACTGTGTGTACCAAAACCTCAGCTTACCACAACCAAAATTAACTGGAGATTTTCACAACCTGAGTTTCAGGGTGTCATCTAAAGGGATGACTCTCTAATGCTTAAATAAGCTCAGTAAGTTTTGTCATTCACAGTGAGCCATCTGTAGAGCCCGACTGCAGTTCAAGTTGAACCTTTTAGCTTAAAGCATTTGGGGCTACAGGAAAATGGGTCTAATGCACTTTTCAGCTTAAACTCTGCACTCTGCATTTAAACATTCTGAAGTCTGAAGGCACTGCTGCATGATTCACTCAAAGTGCTGTTTGGAACAGCGGGCGGCGTCAGAAACGTCTCCTGCAATGGCTGGATGGGGAATAGGTCTGAAAGTAAATCCTCTGCTCTACGGAAAAAGGCTGGATCTTGTTTATAACGGTCAATATTTGATGTGCTAAAACGCTCTGATAGTGGAAAAGAGTTTTTAATTAATTCATATACAAAGGAATCAAATTTCCAAAGCATTTTGTAATTGCACATTGAAATGGAGTTATCAAAGAGGAATTGCATATTGTATTAATTAATTCATTATTAAATACGGTAATTTGAAAATGCATTTTCCATATCATACGTTTAAAAAAGTATTTCCCTTTTCCATTTTGATTTTATTTCCCCCGTCACATCTTCAATCCTCTCTGCAAATGCATTTCCAAAATAGTTTACTCTCTCCATTTACCTGTTCCCTGACTGCTCTGGGCTTTGATCACAGTGTAAATCAAAGTAATCACAGCTGCTCCAAATTGTGCTCCACGTGGTTCTCCAGCTCTCTCATTGGTTAAACAGCACACTTGCATCTCATCAGCTAGCTAAAACTAGCGAACCATGTCAACAGTACAGTCCGGATAAAGCAAGTACACTGTAAGGAGACGGCTGCAGAATACGTGAAGCTTTGAACCACCACACAGCATTCAGAAGATGAGTGCCTTGTCAAGCTAAATGTGTTTTTGTTGGTTTACTTCAAGAGATGCGTGTGTGACTGTCTAGCGCCGATGAAAGCGCTGGAGTACCGTGTGGAGCAGCTATAATTGGTTGAAATTTCTTTTCACTGCTGAAGGCCAGGAAGGGTCAGGCAATAGCTAAATAGAGAGTTAGTCATTTAGGAAATGCATTTGCTAAAAGGATTTGAAAATGCAATAGGAAAAAAATGGAAATGTAAAAGGGAATTATTTTTTTAAAATGTATTATATTGAAATATATTTCTTAATAAATTGTGTAATATTATTTTAGAAAAAACATTTGAACATACATTTTCAAATCACAGGATTTAATAAATTAATGAATACAATATGTAATTCCTCTTTAATAATTCAATTTCAGCTGTAAAATTACAGAATGCTTTGCAAATTTGATTTCTATTGATATGGATTACCTGTTGAATTTGACATTATATTTAGTATGTATATTTTTATTTAACAATTGATTAATCATCCTGAAAATGCTATGTTGCTTTTTCAGGGACTCTCCTGGTCCTCCACAGCTTGAGACTTTCTGTATCTGTGTATTTAATGTTTCGGAGATGGAGATTTACTTAGATTTTTCCAAACCAGTGACTGATGAATCTGTCCGACCGTTTCATTTTCATGTCGGCCACACTTGTGTCCGTCTGCCACCATTTTCCGTTAATGCAATTATCTAGCCATGCCTGGTTAGGAGCTAACAAAGTATGTTAAAAAATGACAAACATTTTCCCCTCTCCACAATATCCATCTAGCCATCCATCAATTTTTAACACATGCTTAATTCTATCTATGGTCAAGGTGGGCTGAAACTTCTCCCAGCTGTCATTAGGTTCATCACACGGCATTTACATGATGAATTGTTATTATATAGCTTATACATCTTGTGCATTGTTAATTGTGATAGGATCGTCAGCAGACTAATCTTTTTCAGATCAATTTCAAATCGTAGATCACATCAACGGGCAGTCTGAAGCTGCTGTCTCAGCGAGGACCTCTTTTACCTCCCTGGAATGATTCTTTGTCCATCTTGGAAGGACTTCTGTGTTTGATAATGCCGTGACTCATCCAAAGTGATGTATGGTTGGCTGCCTTTGCTTTTGGCAGTGTGACCAGTTAACGGATTTGAGCCCCTCCGCTTTTGTTTTTCTCAACTCTGTTTTAACCAGGAAGTTGCTGTTTATTAAGAGTCTGAAAGTGCCTTTATGCATTTCCTTCAGATGTGATGTTAGATCTTCAGGCCAAGAAGATGGTCTGCAATAGGACACACTGTCAGAAACACACAAAAAAGGAATCCCATAATAATTGACAGTGTTTTTTTGGCCTCTATTATGGTTCCTTTTCAATTTAGCCTTTACAAAGGCTAGAAATAACAGACAATTAGACGGCCTGTGAAGAGCTTGTAGATGACTGTTGTGAATTAGCACCATAAAAATTTAATTTAATGAAAATACATATTTTTTATAGTCAGACATACAGTAGTACACTGTGTGAAGGAAAACTATTTATTAGATATTTTGTTGTATCATAATTATTATTTTTTTAAACATAATTTGACACCTTTTCTGTATAAAGTTGGTGTCAAAAATGTATGACGGCACAACACAAACATCTTCATTGACCTGAGTGTACCAGGAGCACAGGACCATTGGAGGGGGTAGATGGGAGCTGAGTTTGAAGAGAATTAAAATAAAAATCATTAAGCGCTAGTAAAAAATGCTCCTGGAAAACATCTCCCATCCTACCTTTAAGGAGTTCTGTCGGGATTTGCCAACAACTTCTCAGATCAAGTGTAGTTTGCACATGAAGTACACCTGTTGAATGCCTATTTTTTGCAAGTACGCATTGAAATGGAAGATCTGATTAACAGAGTTAGATCAACCACCATCCGGTTTTGTTGAGACAACTCACATAAAAAATCCCAACTTTTTTCATCTTGCTTCACACACACACACACACACACAAAATTTTTCCCAGGCTTTTTCTTTCCCTTTTGTAGTCTACTTCTTGCTTTATATACAAAATTATTTGACAAGCTGATATGCAGTAGTATTGCAGGAAAAATACATTTTTGGGCAACTTGACCTTTACAGATGGGGGGTATGCATTTATTTCTGAAGTGCTGTTGTCTTTGACCTTAGTAGCAGTGAGTTTTCCTGTCTGAGTGGGGGGTTTGCTGTTGGGTTGACCTCCAGTATAAATCTGAGTTGGAACAACAGCATACTGAAACTGTATGTTTTCCTTTCCAGTGCAGCATGTACATGAATGATACCCAAGAATGACTGCATAATATAACACTGAGCGTGCAACTCTTCCTGGGTTTGGCTCATGGGAGCCACACTATAGAATGTGTGTGGCGTAGTTATTGAACTCTGTGGCTCATGTTAAGTCCCATCCGTCTATTGTAACATTCTCAGAAGCTGTTAGCAAAACCAGAGCACTCATTAGGAGAGCGGATTGATTGACTTGATCACAAATTGAGATTTCAATCTTTTCTCACTGGGGAGAAAGAGGGAACGGAGGCATCTGTGAGCACAGCTCACAATCACCACCAAGCAAAAGATTCTGGTTATCTATTGATTCCACCCTGATTGCTGTGATTTGGCTTTAGAGTGTTTCGTTCAGATCGAGGCTGAGTGGCTGCAGTCTTCTGGAGCCACCTGTCATCTCTCCCATATGCCACAGATTTATAATGATTTCATGCTTCACCGACTTGTTCATTCTTTTGAGAAGAAATGTGTGTTCCCTGTGATTTATTATTAGCTTCCATTTTACTGAACAAATGAGTACAAACAAGCCGTCACACCTTGGTCATCGTTTACACAGAATGGACTTAAGAGCTCCAAAACAATTACGGCAGAGAGAAGCAAGATGATTTTTTTTTCTTTTTTTTAACACATGCTGGAAAGAGTACAGACAAATCACGACCATTCTACGTTTTAAGAAGCACAGCACGTTCATTTAGTGGTATATTCATCTGAGTTAGAGAAACATGCACATTTTCTCTTCACGGATCTATTTTCTTTCTAACGGCTTGGTGGGGGGAATAGTATTGATGTTCATTCTTGTGGTTCAGTGTTGCAATGGCATGCCAATAAATTAATTAATACTCGTAGAAAGTTAAGAGACAGATGGGGATTTGTATGAAATAAAAAAGACACAAAGATGAATGCTAGTCAATATTCCAATAATTACCTATCATGTTTTTGTCTCAGTATGTGCGGTCTCTATTAACCTTAGCTCACCTTTGGACTTCTGAGGTTGAGTCATGCAGTGTGGGGTTCAGGATGAAGCACACTGAAGCATGCATAAATGTGGCTCACTCTGGCCAAACAAATGAGTTACTTGGACTGTTAAATTTTTCCAAGGGGTAAATTAATTTATTGTTCTTGAAAGTAACCCCACTCATGTTCCAATAGAGATGATTTAGAACCACCTCAAATGCAGATCTACAGCATTATAAAGGCTCTGCAGACTCACAAGGACTTCATGTTAACATAAAAAAGATTTTTTTAAGGTTATCCTGAAGCATGCACTTGCATTACATCTACAGCAAGAGATGTGTTTTCCCTAAAAACTGGCACGCTGGGGGACAGCGGGAAACATGTTTTCCAAATTGTAACATTCACTGAGTCAGATTAAAGAGAATCCAAGTTCATTATTTGAAAGTGGACGCTAAGCATCCTTACAGAGGAGTCGTCTAACTGTGAGTCTGCATGTTTGGAATTGAAGGCAGAAGGCCAAATGGTTTCATACTCATTCAGTGGCTGTGCATGCTAGTGCACATGCTGCCACTGGCACTCTCCACAGGCCAAAGGACTCCTCAGAGTGCAATTCACTGCCTCCTTTCAATTTGCACGTTATTTAGTTTCCTAGGCACATGGCTTTCATCAGTCTGCTTGATCTCATCTCATCTTCTTTCAGAGTTTCTGGGGCTTCAAATAATCATATTATCTAAACATAAATAAAAGATCTTTTATGGTAGGCATTTGTTTGTTTACTCTCTTTTAATGAGGCATCTGATTGAATTTACAAATGAATTATTCCAAGATTGCTCCAAATGCAGCGTTGATGGAAAGTAATTCTTCTTATTACAGGAATTGTTGAAGCAAGAGTCTCCCTGTTCCAAAACAATAAATAATATCAAATTACATTTCTAAACAATCAAATACACACAATATTTATAACCAATGAGGTCGATGGCACTGCTCTCATAGATAGCATCCTCAATTCGTCTTTTGAATTTGAGACCAGTATGTATATTAGATATTTAAGGATGAATTTTTAGCTGATGCATAATTTTGTAAACACAAATATGTAATAAATATGTCTGTGATATCAGCTTTTTAACACTGTCCTCTGAAAACAACAGATGACGAGAAGCTGGTTCATAGGCAGAAGGGAAAAATTGATTTTTCTTTGTTTTTTAACTCTACCCAAGGAAAGTTTCTTTCAAACCCAAACAAGGAATATGTTAAAGTGTTTTAACATGCTGTTTTATTGACATAATGTTGGTTTGGATCTAAGGAAGACCAGTGGTTTAAAGCAGTGTTTAACTACTCCATACATCCTTTTTCTCCTTAGTGTGTTTGGCTTGTTTCATGAAAGATTTCACATCCCATGTGGAAAGTCTTGTATGAACTTTTGAATGGTGTCTGGACCATGACATTCAATGACCATGACATTGTTCTACTCTCGCCTTTACATCATTCCATGGAAATTGGTTTTCATTACTTTAAGTCGGGATAAGCAGGATTGAAAATGAATGAATGAACAAATTGGGAAAATTAGATTTCACATAATTCCAATACAAAAAATGTAACTAGGTGCTGAAACCTGCATCATTACTCTTTTGGACTACATTTACATCATAATACATCACATACGTGACTGAGCTACTTGCTAATGTCTTCATCTCTTCTTTTGCTCCTCCTACTTTTTCTCTCATCTTCACTGCCAGACTGATGAACTCGCTTTCTCCTGATTGTTTATATAAAATGCACAATGCTGAAAGGACAGGTTAATCCCCTTTAGAGAGTTCTGCATCATCAGACTGATGCCATTGCAAACTCTCTACAGTACATTGCCACTCCTCTGCAGTGATTGAGGACTCAGTACCAAGCGCTTGCCTGGGTTGCCTGTTGGCAAACAGCACCGCTGTTCACTCTCACTCCTAGGGACGATTAAGGAGTCATCAACTGACCTAATATGCATGTTTTTGGGACTGTGGGAGGAAACTGGAGTATGTAAAGTGAACCCATGCATACAAGAGGAAAACATGCAAACAGCGCAGCAGCTGATTAGAACCAGGGACCTCCTCGCTGTGAAGTGACTGCTAACCAACACACTGTGCAGCAACTTGTCATCCTACTTATCACAATAAATAATAACTGAACTGATGGGGAAATAACATGAAGGTGCACATTGCGTTCAGATTTAGCAAGGAGTGACTAATTGGTACATTATTAAAAAGCAAAGAAAGCCAAGGTTATGAAAAGCGCAGTCTGTTTAACATTGT
Organism: Craterocephalus amniculus; assembly: GCA_036024015.1. Lineage (NCBI taxonomy): Eukaryota > Metazoa > Chordata > Actinopteri > Atheriniformes > Atherinidae > Craterocephalus > Craterocephalus amniculus. The sequence continues at coordinate 10,595 of JAVQJG010132424.1, read as the reverse complement.
AATAGACGTTGACCTGTAAGATGTAATTGTCTTACAAAACAGGGCTCTCAGAGAAAAGAGTGTGAAAGGTTGTCATCTCATTGAAGAAGAAACTGCTTACAATTGACTACCAATAACTTGAGAAAGACAGCATAATTTCACACAATTAGCTTTTGTGGAGAGAAGAAGGGACATGAGAGCAACTCCAGAAGAGGAAAAATCTAACCTATAAAAATGTGACTGAAGTGACCAGCAACAAACCATGTCTTTGAGAAAAGAAATTACCTTGACTGAGGAGGAGATTGAAAGTTATGACTTGAATGGAGAAGAAAAGAGTTTGCGGTCAATTTTTATTGACAGCATTGATGAAAATAAGTGCTCTCTCTCGTGACTGGGAAGTGTTTCTTAAGTAGCTTTATTCTGTGTTGTGTCGAGACATAATCACCCACTGTACTTATTCTACTCTGTCAGAATAAATGAAGAACTTAAACAAAAAAAAAAGCTCCAGCTGGACTTGTTCAGTGCTCTAGGACTTGACAAAGAACAATTTGAGTTTTATTGAAAGGTCACATAGATCCCTATGAGAACAGCAGAAAAAGTAATGAGAACACATAAAGGTATTGAGGAATTTCTATATTGCGTGTGGCTCTTGTTAAATATTTCATTTGGGACATAATGTCCTCAAAAGGCACAAAAGAAAAAGTTCTAGTTGTCTATCCTTGCCATGTAACTGAACTTAATTGGATTGTCCTTACCTACACCTGTCTGCCTTTTTCTTCTTAACTTGACTTTCATTGCAACTCTGTCCGTTTTTTGTTCAAAGTCGTGTTTATTGCATCAGTACAAAGGGAAAACTGGTGACCCCGGGCTTTGTGTAAATTATTTTTCAGACTAAACTTCCTGACTGCATAAAAGCTTTCTCATGTATGAAATAGACACAACACAAGACAAGTATTTATTATTTACAATTGCCCATTCAAGATATCTGTTATGGTTAGGTGTTCAAGCAGTAGTGCAGCTCACTGGTTCACTTCCCAATACTTAAACAGGAAAAATGGATGAAGAATGATAAAACAAAATATACAGTACAAATGAAATGCATATTTTAGGGTTAGAAAGCAAGTACTCAGACCTTGGATATAGTACACACTTTAAAATGAGCTCTGTCTGTTCCAATACACTTGGCAGAGCTTTACTCTTTCCATTTGCTGAATCACTTGGCGAAGGAGGTTACCAGATCCCACTGGTACTTAGGGAACAAACCCAATTTGCTCTCAAACCCCCCGTACTTTATTTAGGTTACACGGTGCACATCTTTTTGAATTTGCACTTCTGTAAGCAGCTCCCTTTCCATAAAAGCCCCGGTTTCATAAAATGCACAGCACTGCAAAGCGTCGACTTTATATCAATTTGGCCAATTTCCATAGCTTAGTATTGTGTGACATCACCTGCAAGGTTAACTACATTCATTTGTCCCTTCGTTTGTAGTTTCAATTTTTATAAATTAACAACTTCTGCATAATTCTTGTTGTCTTGTGCATATGTGGATCATATTTAGTCATCTGTTGAATACTGGTTAAATCCATGCCTCTCAAAAGCTTAAATAAAAGTCTGTACTTTAATTATATTGCACCACACCACTTTTTAGATTTTTGTGATTTGTATGTGGGCTTCAGAGTAGGATTATTTTTTTATTTCCAGGTAATCTAAAAATTATTTTCATGACTAGTTGTTTTTTAGATTAGTCAGGGACACCCTCAAATGTTCTTTGCCCTGGTAATGAAAGGTTGTATTTTTTTAGATAGCATGATGAGGAAGGTATGAGTCAGGTTGTTTTAATGTCATGGCTGACCTGAATCCCTTCATGAAATAAAGTGGAAAAAATCTAAATCTAGAATTTAGCCTTGTTTAGCTTTTTGAATATCAAAATATCCCTAACTCTTTCTCTTTTGCTGTATTTGCCATCCACAGCTCCCCATCATTGGTGTCTTTTCCAGGTGGAAATGTTGACTTCTTGTTTCACTCACAATATTGTGAACATTTAAGAAATTAAATTAATAAATAAATCGCCATATGAAGATCTTAAAAAAGGTTCAAATAAATAATTTTTCAGTGCACAAGAATTCTATCTGCATCTTAATAAAAATAATTTAACTTATAATACAGTTGACATTTGCTTAATATTTTTAACAATCAAAAAAAGAGGGGGGACTATGAAAATTGTAGAGGCAAAAGGACTTCAAAAATGGATAATTTATTTACTTAGCACTGGGTGCAAGAAATAAGTGAACTTTTAGGTCACCAGAGCATCATCCATGCTGAGAGCAGATGTAACAGTTGAGGTCCTGTCACTATGTAGATTGATCATGCATCCAGGCTACTTGGCCACAGGGATGTCCCTTTGGCTGAATGGTCAGCGTGCATGACTCTCACCTGGGAGGCTATGATTCAAACGCTGCCCGGACCCATTCATCCAATCACACAGAGCAATCTCAAGCCTTAAATATGGTGGCCAAGACTAACAAGAGGAAGACATCAATTGGTAAATGGGAGACATATGACATAAGACATTTGTCATATAAAACATGATAGCTCACCATTCAGACCACCAAGATGAAGGGCTTTCAAGTAAAAAAATCCATCTACATTCTGATTGTAATATTTTCTGTTCCATATTATTCCTTCTGCAATTCCTTGAAATGCTGGATGACATAAAAAGAGGCTGTTGAGACAGAATGACCGGCCTCAATGATAATGTGAGTTTCAACCTTCTCACTCACATAACGCAGACCACATGGACACGGAAGAAGACTGCAGCAGATGTACATGTAAAAACAATGTCTGATGTCATATTTTTGGAAGTAACATCACAACTGAAAATGTTAATTCTCTTAAAATTCTCACATGCTGAGCAATTGAGACTTGGATAGAAGCCAGTCAGCCCATCTAAACTCCTCTGGACAGAAACATGCTGAACATGAGTATCTGCCTGTACAATTAGTTCCTCATGTTTTTTATCTCTGTAATGAGAGAAGATGGAGGGGTCAGAAAACAGTGTCTTAAAAACAGGATCCGCCGAAGGAACGTTACAGTGTTTCCTGATGTTTTTGATATCCTTGCTCAGAGGGGCATAGGTAGCAGTACGGACAACTGAGCAATTTTTAACAATACTGTGGTTAGCAGGCCGACCAACATCCCTACAGAGGACTTCCTCTAAAGCCCTCTAGAGGAAGTAAGTGTATATTTTGTGGGCGTCAAGCTCAAAGTCATCAGATGAAGTACAAAGATTTGGGTCTCACATTCTGGGAAAATCGCAGGCCTTTCTCCAAAGAGGTTGGATGAACACATATGGCATGGAGAATGCTATTTTTGTTTTGTATAAAGAATAGATGAGACTAAATTATTCTGGTGCATAAAGAGCAAACCTCAAAAGTTGCGCTGGTTCATGATTCTCATCCATTGCATTTACACAGATGACCAATCAGTACATGTCTGTCAGGAATCCTTGGCTAGACAATTGATCTGTTTTTGATACATTTACACACCACGTATCAATCCTTAATCTAAATTTAGCCAATCTCTTTTTGTTTATAAATCTAATCAAATAATCTGTACATGAATGATTCTCTTTCCCTTTTTGTATACAAAAAAGCTCTTTTGGTGCTTAAACAAACAGTTATACAAAGATAACTGAGAAGTTTTATATAATGAAATGAAACTACAGTATATTCATACTTACATAACCCAAACTTCCTTTTATACCATCTTTTTGGGACTTCGTCATTTGCTCAAAAGCAAACAGAATGACATCAGTGTGTCTTATATGTTGCAAACAGCACATCAGAGCAAAGACCTCAAGATACCTTGTGTTTCTCAGATGCCACAGTGTTTGATACCCCAGAGAAGATGAAGATGAATCGGTTGGTGAGAGATATTTAAGATTCCTTCCCCCATTCTCGTACCATTTCTATGGGCATATGCTACAGTTAGAGGCTGTGCCATTGACAGAAAATGAACAAGGCTGAACTCTTATGAATTTACTTTGAAGTAAAGCTTTTATGTTCTATGAGTTGTTCTTGCTTTAGGTAACAAACACATTTTGGAATAAATCATTGAGGCAGAGCAAAAAGAAATAAATAAAAAGAAAAAATAACAGAGCTGCAATTCGATGCCACAAAGCACAGAGCAAAATTTATCACAGGCGCTTGGAAATTAATGTTGAGATGCTAAAAAGCTTAGGCAAAAATGATTTGACAAACTGTCTCAATTTGCTGCAAATAACCACTGACACAGATGTACTGTCCTGTTTTCAGTCCGTTTGTGTGTTTGCTTCCGTGTCTGTTCATAGACAACTGCTATAGGAGGTTATTTAGAGGGGTTTCATACAGCAGCTGTAGAAGTGGAGGAATCTTCAGACCACCTGACCCGTAGGTTTCTGGAGAGCTGGAAAGAGGCTCATTGGGTGGTTAAAACTTAACCGTCTCGTGATTCCTAGAAAATACATAAACGGGCAAGCATGTGACACTGAGAGGGGGACTATGAACGCGAGGACGGATGATTGACATCAAACTCTGAGCCGCCTGCAGCTACGAGCTAAAGAGGCTATCCCGGGCTAAAGGGAGCTAACCAGCTAACAGAGGTAGGTGGGCCAAAGCTGCACTGTTAACTGGCTATAAACTGTGTTTAAGCTACCTTTTTGTATCTAATTTCCAGATCAAATAACATCTAAGCGGATAAATGTCCTCCCCCTATAGTTATCATGAAGGTAAGCTTGAGCTATTAAACCTTAAACTGTTTTTTGAACCTGGCTGTAAACATGTTTACTTCTGCTGTGAAGTTGGCGTTTTTAACGTGGGAGTCTATGGGGAATGACACTTTTTTTGGAGCCAGCACCAAGTGGATGAGGGGAGAACTGCAATTCTTGGCACTTCCGCATACACTTCACATTTCTTAATCAGAGGTTTCCGCTTGGTTTCATATTGTTTTTAACACTCCCTATGGGCTCCCAGTCAATAGCTTTTTGGTTGTCAGATATGTTCTCAAATACTGTTATACACCACAGTGCACTGCCACAGTGTACCTACATTAATTTAACAAAGCACTTCTTATATATTGGGAGAAATTACATTAATCTGTACTTTACATAATAAAAGACTTATTCTCTTTGTTGCCTAAATGGCCGTTTTTGAGGTTTAATCCTCTATTGCTTTCATTCTGGAGATGCCACTCAGCATGAATTGCCTTTAGTGCAGATTTTACCAGCAGCTTTGGACAAAATCGACTAACTTTTAGGAGTTTGCTGTTCTTGCCGAGTTCTGTTTTACAGACATGAATTACATTATTGTCTTTGTTCAGGCCTGTGATGAATAAATGCATGAACCAGGATACTTTAAGTGGAAGACAGCTATCCTAACATGACCTTCTGGGAACACGTCTTTCTCAAAACATATCACATTGCGCTTGTACTTTCAGAGTTTTGATAAGTTTACACACTTTACAAACCTTGTCACAATCCAGATCATGGGCTCATTCTATGAAGGTTTTCCTTTCACAATGTCTCTGGTGTTTGTGTGCGTCCATTCATATGCTTCTCTACTCCCTTTTATACTATCAGTGTGTGCTGTTGTTGCTCCTAGAGGAACAAGTAACATATGTCACCTCTTCCCTCTTGCTCTCTTCTCCTTGTTGAGCTCACTTAGTGTAAACCCTGACTACATTCCTGTTCACTGCCAGCTTTAAACTACTTGTATAAATTTAACAAAGCGTGATCTCCCAGCAGTGCTGTCATAGTTATAGCTCCTTTAATCCAGTTGAAATAAAATGGCTGTTGCTACTTTATATATCTATGCATAATGACTAAGCAGATTAGCAGTTTAAAGACATGTGGTAGCTGGCAAGGGCAAAGTTCATAGGTAGTGTGAGAAACATTTACTGGAAATAGTTACACCAAACCATTCATTCTAATCAAAATTCTGACGGTTTAGTCATTTTCTTTTTCCCTATTCCTCTCCTATTATTGTTCAGGCACAGCTAACATCAACATTACTTTTGATCCTATTAAACATTTAATCACCTTCAGCATCTAAACGCCTCGGTTTATCCAATCAGTCTGGATCGGAATGAATTTTGAAACCGATCAAAAAAAAGGTTTTAATCTTTTCATGATCTGATCTATAGGAAAACCAATCATATCTACATTTAGTCTGATGGTTTCTGTGATGCATGTTCTTTCTGCTCATGTTTGAACATTGTTTGGGTTAAGCGATGTGAAGAGCTTCAGAAAATACTTAAAAAATGGTGTTGAACTGAACTGCGTAACTGCGTAACTACTGTAACGTACAGGACAGATACCAGCATGTCCTTTGGAAGAGCTTAAGGGGACAGTTACGGTGCTGTGCAGCAAAACATTTCACGAACATCTGGAGCTTCTACAACACTGAGGACAACTAGATTCCTCAGATGATCAGCTCTGTGTTTTAAGATATTTAAACATTTATACAGTGGCAATTAGGGCCCATTTATGCTCTCTGATGGTCCGTTCCAAATGGTTTTATGTGTCACTGACTTCATACTTCTATGCTTCCATGCTAAAACTCACGTGCACTAGGGGGCAGTGCTGAGTTCGTTGTTAACTCTGCGATACAACATTAGTTTCAGACACCAGTTGGTGGCACTAACACACTGCTCTAAAATTGTTTCTAGCCACCAACACACCATCACTAGCAAAGCCTTATTTCAAAAACATGTGCAACTTCTATGGTTTTTGTCCTCGCCTTCATTCTTCTTCTACGGGTTTCCCATTCCTCTTCTTCTTCTTCTCTGGTTTGTTTCTGCTCAACAATGCTCAACACTGTCACTGCTGTTTAAGGTGGTATTACTCCATCTTCTGAGTCAAATGATGGATGCGCAAGGAGCTGGAAAATGCACCAAATATGCATGTAATTGACGGAGAAGACGGACAAAACTGTCTGTGCGTCTGTGTATCTGTCATCTGCGTTGAGCATAAATAGGTCTTTAGAATGATTTAAGAGTTTAACCTTGTTATAAGATTTGTATCATATATAATCTTTAATCTGAATCACAAATAAAGTAAATTAGCTACCTTAGTAAAGTTTTGCAGATCTGACCCAATATCACACTTTTTGTGGCACAGCGGAAAGTTTTTTTACTTATTTACTGTTCTTTTATTTTGGAACATGTAATTTCAGCATTTGAATATATTCAGAGACTAAAAACACCATATGGAATAAGGATGAATCATTTAAGAAAATTATTATCTGGTCACTAAACATTTAATTTAACTCTAACTTCCAGGTGAAACATCATCTGGTGAAAGTTGGGGGCCTCAGTTGCTCCATTCGTCGTCACAATATTTTTAAGGGCCTTAAAATAAAATGTATAATTTATTAACGTTACATTTATGCGTTACATGCTATGAGAGGCTTTTGCACTTTAAGAGGATGTCAGTATAATTTGATGACAGAAGTTTGGGGGCAGTTGCTCCCTTTCCCCCCGTTAGATTTGCCCCTGCTGTTTGCACAGTGTGCTTGTTTATAGGGAGAGACAAAAGTGATATGTTTACACAGTCACCTCAAAGATTCCTTAACATTTCCCTACATTCCGACAGACTTTGATGCTCTCCATGTATGCAGTGCAGTATTTCATTTCTCACTGCCTGTGGAATTACAAAGCACCATCCTGGTGGGACAAAGAACTCTCATGTAGACAGCGACTGTGTGTATTCTTTGGACAGTTTGTGAGGCTGCTCGCTGATTCAGATCATCCATCTTTGATCAGCACTCTCTGCAGCAGTGCTCCCCTCTGTGTGGCAAACCTTATCATGTCCAGTTTTTACTGTGATATCTGTCAACTGTAAGTCGCAGCATTGACTTGAAAGGCAACGGTCCTGTCCTTTAAAGGAATGATTGACAGGTGCTTTAAAATGGCCGGTGTGGTCCCTGGTGCACATTCTTCCTTCCCATTGAACCCCATCACTTGCCATCCAGTGCAGTGTTAAATCCTTAGAGTTTATCAGTGGAACTAAAAGCTTATGATCTATAATAAGTCAGACTCTGTCCATGCCTAGCTTTGAATCCTCTGCTGCATAAAATTCACCTCTTAATTTTGTTCACATCAGGTAAATACTTATATTTGCTGAAAAAGCTAACTGTCTTAGTCTTTTACGGTATGTTAAGACACCGTGAAGATGATAAAAATGTTCCTTACAGCTGTTTATTCCATGTTAAATCAGTTTCTCCTCTCCACAGATCATACGGGGGGTGTAGTGCTGCTGCTAAAGCTGATATATCCACTATTTACTGGTGTAATCAATCATGACCAGTGCTCATTGTACCTGATTTGTGAACATTTATGAACGGCGTTCACTTTACCTGGAGCTTCGCTGACTTTACTAGCATCCACTTTTTGACCAGGAGCCAGTCATGTGTTTGCACACATGACTGGCTCCTGGTGCTCCTGGTGGCTCCTGGTGCTGTACCACTTCGTTCTGCCGAAGTACTTCAGACTCATTTTAATGTTGTTTCCATGTATACTAACATTGTCCACACACATCTTCACCTCAAATAAATTGTCAATTTTTTACTCAGGAATCACATTTTTGGTTATTCATTTTAGATTTATTTATTTATGTTTACAAACATTTAGATTTGCTCAAATTATTGGGTAGCTTGACAAGACCTATGGCCATTTCTAGAACTTATAACAAAAAAATGGCTTTGATCCTATCTTGGTTCTTGATGCCACCTACTATCCTATGCATGACAGTGAGGATCCTGTCTCTATGTCTCCTATTGATAATGCGCCCTGGCTATTTAACCACAGGGATATCCCTTTGGAGGATCCCATTCACCTTTTCCTTTGACCTGCGATGGTGTGATCAATCCCTACCCTGGCCCTCATTCGTCCTGCCACATTAGCCATGTTATCAGCACTGAAACACCAATTTGATGACTTTATTCATTCATTTTAATTAAACGATTTACTTCTACAGTACATTTATGACATTGTAAGAAATTCTTATGTTGACAAAGTTTTCTGTGAATTCAGAATGACCCTAGATATGTTTAATGAGCTGTGTGAATATCTTGTGGCACTGGACACTCTTTATGCCCCTGGGGGGAAGCTATGGCTCTTTACAAACTGGCATCTTGTCATTAGATGCCCAGTGATAGGTAAATGCGAAAAAAGTCTTTCCATTACACTTTTGTGATATATATTATGTATTGACAAATCTGAAAAACCACCTCATGAGAGCAGAAAAACATTTTGCGATATTTCAGAAGGTTTTCGAAATTGAGGTGTTTCCATTAAAAATGTATTATTGTGATGTCTACATTTTGCACAAATCTAAGGGTAATGGAAACACAGCTATTGTTAACTTCTATCCTTCTGTCTAAACCAAATTAATTGCTGCCCATTTGCATGCTATAACTATGTTAAAGAAGCATTACGGATTTTTGGCACATGTCTTTCATTGAGGCTCCCCCTAACGATGGCTAATTCAACATCCATCTTGGATCTTTCCTGTCCTCTGATCTCTCTGCAATCAGTAAAAGTCATCTCAATGTTTACTCAGTGTCCACCGGTGTGCTACACATTCACCACTGACTGTTGCTGCTGCCTTATTTGCTGGGCTGCATCCTAAGCTTTAAGTTTGCCTCATCATCTGCACTTCCATGTCCCAGGGAACTTGGACCAGAGCTGTACCTGCCTAGAGATGCCAAGGATAAGTGTCTCTGACATGTTCCAAATTTTTCTCCTCTTGATTGCAGGTCACACTCAGTTGGTCCATTATGATGAAGTTCTTTTGCCCTCTGTTGAAAGCAGTGACTCATGTTTTAGCTTTCATAGCTGTCCCTCAGAAGTTGCAAGCAATTTTATGTTTTGGGTTATTTTTTGTATTGGTCTCCGCACATAACTAAGTTTTAGTTTTGTACTTTATGAATTACCAATATCACATCATTATAAAATGAACAGGTGCAGTTGTCTTTGATTACTAATTACTTACAGCCATCTGTCTCACTGTATTACCCAGTACACTGTAGGAGAGGTACAATAAGCTTAAAATAATTCTGAAAGACACCAAAACAAAGTTTTCCAGTTTTTCATTTAATTTCCTTTTAAATACACATAAATTACTCAAATTGTTTGCAATTAATCATAACTTAATGTTAGCAGACCGGTGCATTTATGAACGTTGAATCAAACACTTACTAAAAAACTTAGTATGAATGTTGAGGTGGGATTTTTTTTTAAATAAAGTGATACAGAGCCAGATAGGTGCCTGGAAAGTCAATTGTAGAGACACTGGCTCACATGTAAAGTCATCCTTATCTACATTTCGTCCTCAGAAGTCACTTCTGCGTATTTGTGTCTGTTAATTTGTACATCAGTCATGCTTTCTATTTGCCCATCTGCCAACCACTTTTTGGGTCCCCTTGCAAATGTTTTATATGTGGATCATTAAGTTAGTTTGTCAGTTAGGTACACAAATGAGAAACAAGTGAGGTGAAGTGGTTGTGTGTGTGTGTGTGTGTGTGTGTGTGTGTGTGTGTGTGTGTGTGTGTGTGTGTGTGTGTGTGTGTGTGTGTGTGTGT
>JAVQJG010132423.1:0-21997 GCA_036024015.1 Craterocephalus amniculus | reverse complement strand
GGAAATTCAGAGCTCTGCTAACAGCTGGACAGGGGTGGGCTTTGAGACTCAGAGGATTGCAACATTAAAAGTTTCCAAAGAAGGACCGAAATGTATTTTATTTTGGTTCATAATATTTGGGGCTTCTGTATAAATTGTGATTTAACCTACGGATATCACACACAGAGTCATAAATCTGATTTTGTGACAAATACGTTTAATATAGTACAGTTCAAAAGTATGTGGAGATGTTCCAGTTATATCAAGTTTAGGTTTAGGGAAACCTTGAACTTTCAGTCCCTGCAGTGATGCCCAGCTTCTTCCTGCTGCAGATGTAAAGCTTGATGAAGCAAGAGTTGTTTGGCCTTATAAATATCTTCTTCTGCACTGTCCACACATGTGCAGGGTTCATCTTTGTGCAGCCCAAACATATTGTTACAAAATCTAATTAATGCATAAAACATCATTTTTAGCTACAACATGCCCATAGGTTGTCAACGGTCAAAAACCTTTGTTCTAATTTAAATATGAAAACTGATTTAACCAAGTTGGAAGTGACTGAAGGAAAAGATTTTATGAGTGCATTAAAAAGAAATATCCTGATTCCAAAAAAGTTGATGTGCTGTGTAAAATGTAAATGAAACAGAATGCAATTACTTCCATATCTCAGAAATCTATATTTTATTCCCAGTGGAACACAAACAGCATATTAGATGTTTAAACTGAGACATTCTCACATTTCATGCTCATGTTGACTCTGATTGCAGCAACAAGTCTGTAAAAAGTAGTTCCAGGGTGATGTTCAGCGTTGTGTAGCACATGACCAGTTCAGCTGTCCGCTGTCTACATGTTGAAGTGTCCTTGGGAAGACACTGCACTCTGCCTTGCCTATCGGGGGTGTGATTGTGTGCAGAATGATGTTGCTCTAACACCTCTGTGTACTTTTCAGCATTAATGGAGCTTTAAAAGCTGCCCATACCATAGGCTGTGCTGCAGCTCCATCCCATCAGAGATGCTGGATGCTCCCTCTCTTTACTCTGCAGGACACACTATGTATTCCACACAAAATTTTACATTTTCATCCATCTGACCACACATCAGTTTTCCACTTCCACTTTCCCCTCTCAGAGTTTTAAAAATGAGCTTAGGTTGAGAGAAGACTGAAGTGTTTCTGGATCCTGTTTTCATGGCTTCTTCACAGAACAAAGCTTGAACCTGCTTTTGTGGATTTCAGGGTGAACTGTGCTCACACAATAATTCCTGAGTCCATGCTGTGGTTTCCAGTAGATTCCTCCATTTTCTCTTAATCTCTTGATACTATACACTTTAGATGGTGGAATCTTGAAAGTCTTCACTATTTTTTCATGGAGGAATATCTTTTTTTAATTGTTCCATAATTTATACCCACTGTGTTTCAGATTGCTTACCATCTTACCATTTGAGAGGCTCGGCCTCTCTGAAAGATCGTTCTTATATCAGTCATGTTACTGGCCAGGTAACCTAGATGACATTTGCTCTTCCAGTTGGTTTGAACTTGTACCTATTACTTTTCCAACCTTTTGTTGCCCTTGTTCCAACTTTTTACAGATCTGTTACTGCCATCATGTTTAAACTTAGCTCATATTTACCACACATTGGTAAGATCTCTGTTTCAACATCTAAAATGTTGTTTATGATCTATTGGAATTAAATTCTGGATTAATGAGATTTGGAAATCATTCATGTACATTTTACGAAGACTTTCAACTATTTGGGGAAATGATGCATCCTTTTGGAGCAGATATTTATAGTAAACAACAGTGTGGCAGTGTTGCACGGTGGTGTGGTGGTTAGCACTGCTGCCTCACAGCAAGAAGGTCGCTGATTCGAGCCCTGGGCTGGGCTGGAGCCAGAGGGGGCTGCTGGTTCGGGCTGAAGGGGGGTTTGAAACAGTGGCCTTTCTGTGTGGAGTTTGCTCTCCCCGTGTAAGCGTGGGTTCTCACCAGGTACTCCGGCTTCCTCCTACTGTCCAAAGACATGCATGTGAGGTTAATTGGACACTCTAAATTCTCCCTAGGAATGAGTGTGTGTGTGAGTGGTTGTCTGTCCATCTATATGTGTCCCTGCAACAGGCTGGCGACTTGTAAGGGTGTACCCCGCCTCACGCCTGCAAGTAGCTGGGATTGGCTCCAGCACACCCGTGAGCGACCCACTTGGATTAAGCGGTACAGAAAATGAATGAATGAATGAACAGTGTAGCAATCAAAAATAGAAGATTTGTTTGATAAAAAGATGGTTTAACACCAGACTTCATGGTTGAGTCAGTTTACCCTAGATCAGGAATTTTAAAAATGGTCCCTGACAAAACTAACTCCTGAAACTCATTCATTGTTCATAGATTTCATGAACAATTTAGAGGAGATGCCATGATGAAGCCCCATAACCCTTTGAAAGAGAAAACAATGAGACAATGAAGTTTTGTGGACAGTATTGACACTGACACATCTATTCTGAGTCCTGACAACATGGTGAAATCTTCTTCTGTTTTTATCAGGAAATGTGCTTCAATTGGAAAACAAAACTCACAGCATCACTGACAGCTTTGAGCTGATTTCCGATCATAAACTACTAAGCTCTCCCACCAAATCTCTGATATCTGTCTGGATTCCCCAGGTGACACCTCATATAATTAAGTAGTCCAAACCTGCGTGGATTTACAGGATAATTCGACCAATTTTAAGTCAATTCTAAGGTAATTCTCTTATTAGTCATCCCGTAAAAATATGAACATCTGGCTGAACTTTCCTAGAGATCTCAAGAGATTTTGTCCCCTTGCAAGTACGAGAAGCATCTGCAGACCCGTAGACCAGCAGTTTCAGACCCGCAGTTCAAGGCCCCTTGTCATTTCCCAACAGCACATCTGTTTGATTGCAGATTAATATGGATGACAATCAGAAAAAGTCCTCAGCATAAACCTCACTGTTAAACACCATCAAACTATTTTGTCGAGTTGAAATTGACAAAGAAAATAAAGTTTTTACTGTGGTAAGTTTTAAAGGATTTACCACTATTTGAATGAAATCCACTATCCATCCAGGTTAATGGCTAATTTAGCTTGGTGGAAATGAAAGGTTTGACCTGCACTTTTAATGGAACTGAAGCACCATGACAAATTAAACATTGATAAATTTGAAGTGGATGTTTTGGGGGAAATAGAAAACAGGCCAATGTTTTCCTAATGACACCACTTATATTTTTCTTTATTACTTAATAGAAACAAATTAGCAGGTTATACTTTATGCTAAAGGTGTTTTTTATATCATAAATGCACACATGAGATTTTTATTATTTATTAATCATATCATATATTGTTTGTTATATATCTGTTTAACTATACCTTAAATTTAGACCTCCCATGCTTGGATCCCCCTCATTGCCCATTTTTGTATTTTCCGGGAGTGATGAGACTCGTGACGCCGCCAAGATGGTGAAGGTAGTAAACTACCAAATGAGCTTCTTTTCATCTCTTCAGAAACCTTAATGGGTTCATCTACATTTTTTACAGTCAATGCTTTTGCCATGTTGTCCGGGTGTTCCATTTCTCTTTTTTTTCCTTTTTTTAAAAATAAATACTCAGGCTGTGTAAATTTAAGTTCAGATCATTTTGGAGTGGCAAACAAGGTAACAATTGTTGCTTTACACTTCAGTTTGTAAGACATTTGATTGTAACAGTTATAAGAGTATACTTCTGCCATAGTGGACTTCATTGTTGCTTGTGGCTGCACTTACCGCCATGCCCTCTACCTAGTTTTTCTTCATGAATTATATTGAAAGTATGGCAATAGATTATTTTGTCTTTTCCAACCACAAAGTCCTTTGTTGACACTGCCAGGATCTATCAATGAATTAATAAACTCAATTGCGTGTCTGTGTGTGACTAGTGACCACAGGTGTGTTGTGCAAAATGTGCTGGACATACAGTACCAGGTGATGGATGTGACCAAACAAGGACAAGACTCAGGATTGCTGATACTTTTTAATTTTTGACAAATTACAAATAATAATAGGCAAAAAAGTCCTTCACTCTGAACCTTTGACAGACCACCCACTACTATTTTTGCTCAGTATCATCTCGTCAATGAAAGCTCACGCTCGTCCTGCTCCTGCAATGTTTCTGTTATCAAGAGCCATTACCTTTTCCTTATCTTAAATAATCTGTCATCATTTATGAAAATTACACTCTAGCACCACCACTAGAAAAAAGAAAATTTTCAGGTTTTGAGATCGCTAAATTCTGATGTTAAAGTTTAACAAAACAGAAATGAGAAAATATGAGACCTCCTTTACATGCTGGAAAATATAAATCAAAGTCAACAGTATGAAGAATAAGCTGTGAAATACCATCAAGAAATCTATTTCAAATCTAGCATATTAGTTTCAGTGCCTTATGTTCCATCTGCAGCTGGAAGTGTGCAACTGTCAGCAGCTTAATTACTGCTGAACATGTTCCTTCTATTAGTAAATATTCATGAGTTAGGAGCATACAAAATGATCTGTTGAGGATCAGGTTATCCTGTTAACACTATCCAACCTGCCACCAGACCCAGCACTCACCCAGAGAATGTCATGATTGTAAACTTCTATGCTCTTTCGCTTTTAAACTCATATATTTTGCAGTCAAAGCACGAAAAAGAAAAAAAAAGCATCATGAAACTAAAATCATGAAGAGCAATTATTAAGACAAACTGATCGACTAGGGCCTGCATATGATGCGAAACCATAAGAAATCAAAAAACTTTAGTTTCCCACCGCTCTGGAGTAGGGCTGGGCGATATGGCCTCAAATCAGTATCACGATATATCGAGCAGTTCATCTTGATTTAGATTAACGGACTATAACAGCATTATGGTGCACAATTGTTATTTGCCACCGATGTCATATCAGACTGATGTACGGGTGATGCACCATGCCACTCTCTGTTCTGAGTATGCTGGGAATCCCTTTTTTTGTCAAATATTTCATATGAATGAATTCATACTGGGACCAGTAAGCATTAACTGAGCAGCCACATTGTAGTTTCATTTTCTTAAAATATCAAAATTATCGACATGGGCAAAAATTTTATCGATTATCGTTGGAAATGTCGAAAATTTTGGATTTATCACCCACCCCTAGTCTGGAGAGAGGGTGCTGCGTCGAGAAAATGTCAAGCCAGTGAAATCAGCGTAACATGTTCTTCAAATGCAGCTAAAATTAAAAAAAAGGTATGAGCTGCAAAAATTTTCTGTTTGATTTAGGTTATGTTGATCTACTCTCATCTATACACCTGAAACAATACCAGCACAAACAAAACAAAACTGATAATGAATTGTGCTACATTTATGCAGCAAAAATTTTCATTCGACCCCCGTTTCCACTGGTGGAAGTGTTGCAGCTCCACAGCAACCCATGCCCTCATCCAACTGATCAGCTGCATAGCGATACATAAATCAGCTATGTGATGATGTCATAGCAGCACAACATGGAAATATAGGAGGAGAATGGATGACATTAAGCAGGTGTTTTAAACAACTAAAAATCCACTGTATATTAAACTTTGCGCTGTTCCTGTTCTTTTGACAAATCAATGGACGCCAGTGAGTCAGGCAAGCTTCACCCTTTTTGGTCAAACTGGTAAAGCCGCTTTCCCACTGAAATTAGCGCGTCGACACGGGTTTTTCAAAGCTAAGTTAACCCGCGATCAATCAGCATTTTGCTCCTTTCCCATCGACAAAAAAATGCGCGTCTGATCCTCTGCTGGCAGCTGCGTTGCCTTTGTCCCTAGAGATGTGAGTCTGGTGATGCAATCACACTGCGTTCACGTTAATGATGTTAGCCAGCGCAACAGAAATCTATGCAAGTAAACAATAATTGTAGCAACTTTTGTGACTTGTGCAGCCTATTTTTAAGTTTAAGTTTTGTTTAAAAAGGTAAACAATGGCGAGCGAGTCAGGCAGGAGTTAGTGTGCTTTCTTGTTCTGCACTTGTCCGTCCACACAACTCATTGGGTGGCGGACGATTTTCCCACAGAATGTAGGCTCCTGAATGCGTGCTCGAAGCAGAGATGTCTTGTTACCTTTATATGCTAAGGGACTGGCAAGATGTCATATTGTGGACTCTTACCGCCCAAAGTCATCAGTAAATTAGCGGGTCAACCCGGGTCTGGCGTTCACACTGCATGCCGATTGGAGCCGAGCCGTTTAAAGCCAATTTTAACCCGGGTCGCTTGCCGAGTCGATGGACGCGGGTCGACGAACCTTTCCCATTATTATCAAAAGCCGATTGTACACGGGTTTACACGGGTTTTTTGGCAAGTGGAAAAGGGGTATAAGATCGGGATCCCAAAGGAAGTGTCCCAAACTGTGAGAGAGGGTTCAAGACTCAAACAGTTTGAGTACCACTGTTATGAGACACTATATTTTCAGATGAGTTTAAAAGACTTAAAATAAAGGAAACATTTTAAAAAAGCTTTAGGAATTTGTTTTACATGACTTTTTTAAATAACCTCTTTAGCTTCCTCATGCAGAGAACATCAGCATATGCATAATCTCCACTCCTCAAGGAATGCTGGGAGACCTATTATTTTTGGTTACACCACCCTCTATTGTTTCTTTGTCTTCTCAATCATTTTGGTGAATTTCTGAATGTCTTCCGCCATCAGATGGGGCTCTTCCATGGCAGCAAAATGGCCGCCACGGGCCATGGGAGTAAATGTGACAAGTCTGTGATATTTTTGCTTGACCCATAGCTTTGGTGTGTGCATCAGCTCATTGGGAAAGCAGGCGAAACCTGTGGGAACGTAGACTGGGATCCTGGAAGAAAGAGAGACGGTTTTGCTTCAAGGAGAAAAACTGTTTACATATAAATAAACAAACTGAGCCGTCACTCAGCTCCAATTCAGAAATTGTTTAATATTCGGTAACTAGCACCTCGAATTGATATCTGTTTAAGTACGGTGGACTGTTGTTTTAACCCAAATATCAGTCACAAAAAAGTTGGGACCCTGTGTGAAATGTAAATAAAAACAGAATCCAATGATATTTAAACCCTGTAAACCCAGATGTTATTCCCCGTAGAAGATAAACAACATATCAGGTGTTGAAACTGAGACATTTTACTACATCATAGAAAATAAGAGCTCATTTTGAGTGAGATGGCAGCAACACATCTGTAAAATGTAGCTCCAGGTTGATGTTTAGCTCCAAGTAGCATCCCCTCTTCTTTTATAACAACTGGAACACAACTTCCTGGAACTAAGGAGACCAGTTCCAGAAGTTTTAGGAGAGGAATGTTGCGCCATTCTAATCTGATGCAGGATTCTAGCTGCTCTACATTCCTGGGGTCTCATTTATAAACTTTGCCCAGCACAAAACAGGTCTGAAAGTAGTGAAAGTTACTTTTTATGCAAAGGTTGGGATTTTTAAAAAAGTTCAGGGAAAAATGTGCACAGTCTGATTCTTGTGCACGATCATATTGGAGACTGGGAAACCAGTGACACAGCTCTTGAGATGGGGAATGGCGGGATCAGGATGTTTTTACAGAGCCCAAAGATTTCCTGGCCCATGACGATGACTGGCTGATATGCCGACTGAGATTCCCAGAGCTCAGATTCTACGGGCTACTATAGGCGGAGAATGCACGGAACGCGTGTCTGCCGCGGTGACTGTAGCATCCTGAACGCACATCCAGGAAGTACAATATGCTATGGTTCAAGGACTCCACATACTCCGCGAGAAGCCAGAAATTTGTTCTTGTTTTCGAGGCATGCAAGAGCGAGAAAAAAGTTCTTGTTCGGCAGGGCATTTCATGGGTGACAGTAGCTCAGTGGATAGAGTTGTCGCTTACTAAACCAAGTATGTTCCAATATAGGTGCTGTATGAATGGCTGAATGAGACATGTTGTGTTAAGTGCTTTGAGTAGTCACATGACTAGAAAAGCGCTCTACAAGTACAGTCCATTTACCATTTACACGAGACGAGGCGGGGATTACTGCAAGGGGCTCATCTGTTTCTCTCTGTGCAACAAGCCGGTCGACCCGCTTATTTTTTAATTTTACATGAATATGAAAGAATGCTAAAAGGCTAACACTTACTTAGCATGGGGCTGGTCCAATCCTTTTCCAAAGTTTTCCTTGTAGAACCTCATTGAAGAGATGATGCACCCGGATGTCCAGTAGATCATCACATTAGTCAGCAGGTCATCAAGAGAAAACTTCCTGAGACAGAGATAATGACCTAACTTAGAATAATAATGATTTCAAAAATTGTATAACTCAGTGTTAATGTCTATGCAGGAGTTATTTTTCTCCTTCAGCTTGGTTGGAAGTTTGGTTAGTCTAACTGATCTTGTTTTCAGATATGCACCTGGTGATACCACCATCTTCCAGGTTCCTGAACTCTCGGCTTGTCCATGTGGAGAACTTTTCCAGGATATAGGCAGCCAGACCTACTGGTGAGTCATTCAGCCCTCGGCCTGAAAGGGAAAGAATATAACAGGCGTATGTTAGACATGATACAGGTGTATCTGCTCGAGGCCGTCTTCTCCAAGGTTCTTACCGACAGTGTCTGGTTTGGTGGCCTGGATGTGCATGTAACCAGACTCTTTGATGGATTCCACCACCAGTTTCTCCATGCAAGGATAAATACGTTGAATATCCATCTCAGAGAAGCCAAACAGCGACGGGCAGCGACGGCCGAGCATGATGGATAAAGTCACAGTCAGCCCCGGTTTAGAGGGTGGAGCAAAGTTTATATGCAAGCCTTTAACAGTCCTGAAGCATCAGAGTAAATGGTGACACAGATGATATGTGGGGACATGATATGAAATCATTAACAAATAAAGAGATGAATGAGCTTCAGCAACTCTGCATAGGACACTCACTCAACTAGATGTGCTGCAATCTACAACTTTACAAATCCACCGCAGAGTTAAGTTACATGTACAGAATCTGGGCTTATATTTCGAAACAAAACACTGTTATTTCACTGTATTCCTGTGTTTTGGTAACAGTGAAAGTCAATGCGTCTTACTTGGGCTCCAGCTGAGCCATGTTGGTAGTGACCAGCCATCCCCAGTCTCCTCCATGAGCATAGAACTGCTGGAAGCCCAAACGCTTCATCAGCTTGAGGAAGATGCGTGCGGCACAAACTGAATCAAATCCTGTGTACAGAGTTAGAACAGTGTAAGGAAAGAGTCAGAGAAAGTACAACTTTTCCCAGTACGCAACAATCCTAAACACCCTAACTTCAGTTTGATGTGATCCTGTTACTTCCTCACATCGGGCTTTGTTATCTTCTTATGAATCTACAGAAATTTATTCAAGTTTCAAGTTCTTTTTCTTCCTATGAAACCGTCTGTCAGATTCACAAACATGCTTGAGACCTTGAAATTGCTTGTATCGTTCCTCTTAAGACTGCTGAATCCCAATCATTCGCAAGCTGAAAGGACAGACCAGCAGGTTCTACTTTGTACAAGCAAACACCCCAAACCAGAAAGGCACAGGCGTATGAGGAAAGATGACAAACATAAGTACAAAAGGATGGATCAAAATATTTCACATAAATGTGCAATGAAGCTCATGTTCTTCATTTCTTAAGTAATTACTTGGTCAGAAAGGATCATACGCTGAGCTACATATAATATAAAAACAGCTTTATATAAAATCAGGTAATTAAATCATCTCAGGAGCCGGAGATGCCTGGTCCCATGAACGCATCAGAATGCTTGTCCCTTTGGCTGAAGCTGCATGTGATCTTTATTTCTTTTCATGATTTTACTGAGTGACCAGATTTCGTACAGTTTGTATGAAGGATAATCTTTGTTTCTTTTTTTTAGTGGTTGTTACTTCCGTAATGGTTTTTATTGGTGATTTTATGAGATTGTCGTGATTCATGTTTAATGTATGTGAATGAATTTCTTCATTGATGTTACAATGTCTTAAAGTTTCCCACTGATGCCAGAAACCATTCAACCAAACGATCGCAAGGAGGGAATTACGTGAGAAAGAACAACTGACACCTGTCTTTTGTCCAATCAAGTTCATGTAACAGGGAAGAAAATAGCGAGTCTGCTCCTTTTTCAGTCAGCTGGATGATGACTTTGGAAAAAGTGATGAGGGAAGGAGGAGTTTTCTGCTAAAATGGAGGGAAAGCGTTTGCCATTATAAGAGGCTTTAACGAAACAAAGGAGGCATGGATCTTTCAAAAATGTGAAAGATCAAGACATAGTTTTGCCTGGTGGCCTCAAGTGACTCAAACACCAACATATAGTCAGGATACGCAATATTGCAATGCTACATTTTTAGTATTTAACCCTACCGTTAGCACACAAGCTAATAAAGGCATGTAGCGTTCCTTGCGCGTACACAACATTGGCATCACTTACACCTGTTGCCCGAAGGAGGCAGACTTCTAGAGTAAAGCTACAAATTGAGCTATCCTCCTTTAATAAAACCTACAAAGAATATTGGATCTAATTTAGACTTCAATACGACTCAAATACCTCCATTTGTAAATAGATGAGCTTCTGTTTGGAGTTGACTCGTTTATTGATAATAGGGGAGCATGTAGCATTAGCAGGTTGTAGCATTAGCTGTCAGTCTGAGAACCTGTTAGTTTACCAAACTCTCAGGAGAAACCAACTTTACATGAAATAAACAGAATTCGCTCCACATCACAAGTTAACTGTAAATCACAGTGCTGGTCAGACACGTAATTAGGTTAGGATGCCATTCTGTAGTGCTGCGTCTAAGTGGACAAAGTGTTATTTGCCTGAGATGCTGCCATTTACAGGGACCAACGCAGTAAATTCACTGGAAGACATGAAATTTGTCTGGACAATCACGTACGAGCATGAGCTGTGTGTGTTAACACACAACAAGTAGGAGGAGAGCATAGGTGTGTTTCTATCTGAAAAACAGTTAGGGGCAGTTCAAACTACACTGCTGTCCTCGCTCATGGTCCAGAATAGCACAGAATCGGGTATAGCTCCTTCAGGGCGCTGTTCTTCTTGCATAGTTGTTTTTTAAACATTCTTTCATTTTCAGAGGGGGAGATAAAATCCATTTCTTTCTAAAGAAAACAGTGTGTCCTTCTGCTTGACCTGTTCATTCCCTTACAACCTTCCAAACTCACCTTTCTTCTGTGGTGCTTCAGAGAAGCCATACCCTGGTATGGAAGGACACACCACCTCAAACACAAGGTCCTCGGGCTTTGAGGGTTGTGTTAACAAAGGGATCAAACCGTAGAACTCATAGAAGGATCCAGGCCAGCCATGAACCATTATCAAGGGAATAGCACTCGTCACGTCCTTCGCAGGCTTCACATGCACATAATGGATGTCGATACCTGCATCAAAGTTTTAAGAGTAAGAATATGTCAGAGGTAACAACCAGAGTCTCTCCATGAAGATCAACCACACAGTCTCACCTTCAATGTTGGTTTTAAAATGAGGGTATTGGTTTATTTTCTCAACTTGTCTTCTCCAGTCAAAGTCATTTCTCCAGTAGGAAACAACCTTCTCCAAATAATGGGAGTTGAAGCCGTAATTAAACTGGCTGTCTTCCAATGAGGGAACAGGACGGGTCTGGTCTATCCTCCTGTACAGGTCCTGAAAGAGAATAAATGAAGAATGTATATATGGTTAGGCAACAAGAGCAATGATCCTGCTGATAGAGGAACTGACCTCCAGATCTTCGTCCCTGGTGGTGACTTTAAAGGGCTTGATGGTGACGTCTTCATCCATTGGTTCTCCGCTCCTCCACCAGCCATCCGCTGTCTGCAGAACTTGGGTTCTGCTCTTCTGAACCAGGATGTATATCACACCTCCAATCAACATGGCAACAAGCAGCTCCGTAACCATTATGATGCGTCTGCGTTGAGATGTGGACGGATAAATAAAAGAAGACTGATTCTTTTCTGTGACCTACTTCTCTACATAAATAAACATCAAAAAAGATTATGACTAAGTTTTGATCTCGCTCCACTTGCAGTTTAACAGCATGTCAAATACATGATATGATACAATGAGATCGTCACAGATATTCATTGTGTGGATGAAAATACAAAAGCTTAAGTTAGGCTGAGTAACAGGGGAAATCCTAATTATTAGACTTTTTTTAAAGCAAAAAGGGAGGGATTTTTTTTTTAAATTAAGAGAAAATGATGTAAGGATTAAATCAACTAGTTTCAGTTAAGTGATTAGATACCAACAGAATCTAATCACAGTTCTGAATAATGTATCTCCTGAATTAATATACAATTTATATAGAAAAAATAAGGAAAAACTAATAAAACAGGCTAAGCAAAAAATTAAATATCTAACAGAAATAAAACAAGAGAAAAAAGGATCAGAAGCAGATTGTTGCAATTTAAGTGCATCAGATGATCTACTGGGATTTTCCCACAACCATCAGGGTTCACTCTGCTCTGAAGAAGAGAAAATATGCAGCGAGAAACAGTTGTCTGGATCAAAAACACACTTGTTCAGATCAGTGGAGAATGGGCAGACTGGTCGGAGAATATGGAAAGGCAACAATAAGTCGAGTAATGATTTAATATCACCTAAAATCCAGGAACTGAACACACACTGCATCATAAACACAGTCTGTGCCGTGAACCGAATCTGGGTCACAAGGCTTTCATCAGCTAGAAGTGTAGGGAAAAAAGCAGCAGTGGAACAACAACAGTGTGGTTTTGTTTGTGACCAGTGGATGGGATTAGAGAGCAAAGCTGAGGGTTGCATGACAAAGCTTTTCTCACACAAATCCCTTTCAACTTGTAGTTTTTATGATCCAAACAGCACAGAAATTTCAGTGTCAGATAAGTCACAGTAAAACTCAGAGTTAAAAAAAAGTCTGGATTAGCAATATTTGTTCTTAAAACAAATTCAATGACCTGTTCGATGAGCCCAAACATGATGCAGAAGTTGGCTTTGTGATTCAAAAGTTTTTTAGGGACCTAGAACACATTAGACCAGGTTCTGTGAAAAAAAATCTATCATACTTTGGAATCTGGGCTTAATTGTTCTACAGAGTATGCAGATCTATTACCACACAGTTTTTCATTTGTTAAAGTGTTGAATCTTCACATTTGGGTTGATATTAGTTTAGGCTGCCTAAACTAAAAAATGATTGCCTATTATCTGTTTTTTTGTTTCTTGAATAAGAAACTGTGATCAATCCACATGCTGTCAAGAATAATTCAGTCTATATTTGAACATCCAAGTCTCGTTCTTGAGAAGGACCTGGTGGTCCAAAGGCCAAAACAGCCATGAAATAACAAGTTTTTTGCATTTTCATAACCAATTGGATGCAGTGTGGGAATTCATGTACATATTTTTTTAAACAATCATTTATTCTATATCTGAACATTTTAGCTGTTGTAGTCTTACAGGAACTGATCCTCTAAGCCAACTTCAGCCCCGTGCCCCCCCAGCCTATGCTGGCATAGCAATTTAATACATTTACAAACTTCTGGGAAAACAAGAGCTAGAAAGTTATTAATCAACAATACAACATTTTTCAAGTTAAGCAATAGCTAACTGCGCCTCTTCGAAGTTTCCACGCAATCTGTAGATCATGACTGGTTTAACCGAGCATTAATTAAAACGCGCAACGGCTCGTGCTGCTACAGATGGGTTACGTAAACAAGTTAGGCGACAAAAAAACACACACATGCAAAAAAAAATGCAGGTTGGTGAGGCTTTACCTGAATATGCCAGAAAACCCAGACCAGACTCTAGATGCTGTTTCTTTGCAAAACTTTCCTAAACTGTGCAGCAAACAATCTACACATTCGTAGAAAAGGCTGATGTTGGTGTACCCAGCCGACAAATGGCTATAAACTGGTTTATTATTTCCCTAAATCCTGGACATGACAAGCTAAGTCCGTCGCCTGAAAACTGCGCATGCGTGTGAGGGGAGACGGGACATGTAGTATCTGATTGAGGATCCGCAGAATCAGATGTCATGTTCTGTGGGGTTCAAAACACAGGTTTGTTAAAATTGGAAATCACAAAATTTTTATTAACTTTTTAAAAAAGCATATTAATGGAAATAAATTCACACTTCTTCATTAAATTGTATAAAGAATACAACATTAACAAATAAGGTGATTGCACAAGTATGGACACCTTAAAATCTATACTCATTGAAGTACCTTTGGATTTAATCCCAGCACTCAGGATTTTTGTGTTGGAATTTATCAGTATGGAACATCTCGACTTGGAAATATTTCCCACTCATACTGGCAAACTTGCTCCAAATCTTTCAGATTCCATTGATTTGTATTACCTTTAGCTAAACAGGGAGTTTCATGAGACTACTGTCTGTTTTTAGAGGTGAGCTGGCATCTTATAGCTTTCTATATAAAAAACAGCACACCGTAAAATAAAAAAAATAGATGGGAAACAAAATCAGCTAAAGAGCAACATCTATAGACTTCAGCTAAATAAGACCCTCATAAAAAAAGAGACAAAATTACTGGTCAGTTATTTGGTCTTAGAGGGCTTCCTCAGGGATCGTTAATAGTTTTCCAGAGGCCTGTCCTACGAAGCGTGATCAGCATCCCCCAGAATTCGAGTAACGCCAAGATCCTTTTGTGGTTGTGGCTGCAGCCATTCTTTGAAAGTGGTCGCGTCCACTCTGAGACTGGTCGCTGTGGCCGCAGCCAGTCTGTGAAAGTGGTGGTGCACTCTGGGACTGGTCGCGTCCACTCAGAACGGTCGCGACCAGTCCTGACGTGGTCACACCTTTACTACCACATCGGCAGAGACTTCAACCACCTTCAGAGCGTTTAATAAATGCTTCCACTGCTTTGCTAATGATGAATGCACATCGCTGAATAAAATATTTATGCTTAAATAAACTACTCTGGGCCTGCAGGTCGCGTCCACTGGGAGTGGTCGCGCCTTTGCGGATTAGCATTTTATAACACGTTGTTGAAATGAAGGAGTTTTGTGGGAGTTTTGCCTCATTTAGAGGCTGCGCGAGCTGGCCCCGTTCACTCTCATTATATTGGATGTACACTGATTGCGGGTGGATCTAAATTCTCCTGAAGGAGTTCAAGTTACACCAAAATTGTCTGGGTGAGTAAATTATCGTATTTCATGCTAGAAAATAGGTCCGGGTTGCAAAAAAAATTAATTTCTCTTTATACAAGGAGCATTGAAAAAATGTCACAATCATTCATTCTGTCTGCATTTAGGCCAGCGTTGTACCAAAGTATGTCACTAGATGACTCCCAGCAAGTTAATGAGTGCAGCAACAGGTGACGGGTCAACAACAACATGCTGAGTGAGTGTTGGTATAAGTAAAAAGCTAAACAAGACGCTAAGAAAAGTCAGGTGCATTTAATCAGCCTGTCTGATGTGGAGAGGTGACGGCAGGAGACTGGAGCTACATTAGCTAGGAATTTGTGGATACATTTTCTCCTTCTGAACTTCTTTTCCATGTTTCTCCTGCTAACACAGTACTTAGAGAGGGAGGGATAGAAGGGGCGCACGCAAGGTATCTGATTGGTTCCTCTCCTCTTCCTGGAAATGACCAACCATGGTCATTCGGTATGAATCGCTGTAGATGGAACAAATACTTAACTTAAAAATGGTCAGTGAGGTTTTATATCCTCACTGAAATATTGTATCTATTTCTAAAACCGTTTTCCCTCCAAAGCTCCTCCTGTGATCAGCGCACCGAGGTGGACAGGATGGGCAAGACATTTTGTAAGAGAGCTGATTGGTCAGGAGGATGGCACTTCCTACTCACTGATCTCTTCTCCAGAACTTAACCTGCTCCGGACCAGGTTAGCTGTTCAGCATCAGTTACCGGGGTTATATGTCTCGATTAGAAGTGAACCAGCTTCATAGGACAGAATACCCCGGGTTAATCCTGAAGTTACCCGGGTAAGAGAATATCTGTCTTTGAAGGACAGGTCTCTGGACAAATGTGCAAAAAAAGAAAATGCAGTTTCTTTGAATTTTTTTTATATGTTACAGCACATTGTCAAAGTTATTAATTGGAAACTTCTGAAATATAATGGAAGTTGACCCATTGATTTTTTTCTAAACTCACGGTGTTTATTTTGTTCATCCAAATTGATTTTAACTTCTCTACTTTCTAAAACATTTAAGATGACAGAAAAGTGCACATCATGAGGGCAGAAAAAAGCTGTTAATGGGGATTGAACCTACAATCAAGTGAGACAAAACTGTATGCGCTAGCCAGTTGACCAAATGCCAGACTGAAAAAATCTATCAATTACCAAACCATACTTGACTTTACGCTGAAACAAACCCGAGTACGCTGCAGTACTGAATTGTTCAAATGATTTTAAATAGTTTGAGATGTCCAAAGTGAAATAAAACCAGTTGGTTTCTGTCTCACCTGACTGGATTATAGTTTTGTAGCCTATTTTCAACTGCTTCCAATCAATATTTTATGAGCGATTAGACACAAAATACATCACTCAAGAAGTGATTTTTTTTCCCCCCATGCTGCAGCTTCGCTTTCTTTTGCCGCTGCAGCTTCTCCTGCGGTGAAATGTATGTCGAGCACTTTCTTTCTGCTCGGTAACCATGGTAAATCA
Source organism: Craterocephalus amniculus (assembly GCA_036024015.1). NCBI lineage: Eukaryota > Metazoa > Chordata > Actinopteri > Atheriniformes > Atherinidae > Craterocephalus > Craterocephalus amniculus. The sequence goes on along the minus strand of JAVQJG010132423.1, from coordinate 5,420 downwards.
CAGAATCAGGGTTTTAGACTACGTGCATCTTACATAGTGGATGATGTTCATCGACTTCTTAATAGTTTTTCTCCCACTCCTCAATGTAAAACAGAGAACGGATTCCGATTTTACATCTCCCAGTATTTGCACAAATTCGAAGGTAAGTCACAACAAAATAGCTATGCAACTAGGCAACTAACAGAAACCATATACTGTAGGTTGTAAGCTATTGCTATTTTAACTAGGGTCATGTCAGGCTGTTCAGAATTGAAAACATCAGGCAAACAGGCTTTATTTAGAAATGGATAATACTTTCAAGGGATATTCATTGATTACATTACTTGCATTGATATGTTGTACTTTATAGATGGTCCTGCAAGATTCGCAGCCTGTGCATCTTCTACACTTCCAAGGCACATGCAAGGCTGGGAAAGCATAATACAATCACTGTGTTGCTCTCCTTCTTAAATCTGCACACTATCCACAGTTGAAACTCCAAGTTGTTCCACCAATGTTGAGGTGCACTGAAGGTGAACAGCAGTGGCATAAGCCGAGTTAAGGTGAGTGAGATCAATCAACTAATCATACTTTATGTACAGTAAAAAGCACTTTTCATTCATACAATGAAACTGCTTTACAGTGCATTAGAAGTAATCCTACTTGCTCACGTCCTATTCAAAACATCCTACAATACCCATACCCATAAAACACAACACACACACACTCACTCACACATACTAAAATACAATAAGAATGCAGATTAAACTTGTCAGGTCTAACAATAGCTCATCCATCGTTTGACCAGGGACCCGTTCTGATTGTGTGAGGAGACATGCAACACTAAAAAGTTGGTTCATGCTCCCAGATATGGATAGAGTTATGACCATGTGTTACGGCAGGCTTAGAGCCACAACAAAAGAAGGGAGACCGAAACTGGTGGTAAGATGCAACAAGAACAATTTATTAATCCTAATTAAAAAAACAGCAGCAGGCGGGCAGAACACAACGAGCGGAATGAGGGAGCAGGTCCCACAGGTGTCACAGATGGGCTTTTAAACCCTCACCCTCTGGCAACCACACCCAGTGTTGCACAGGGCAGGAGGAGAAGGGCAGAAAGAAAACACAACAACCCAGAGCCCCAACCCCCAAGGCCTAGGGCCATAACACCGTGTTAAAAAGTTTGTTTTCTTTTATCCTCCTGATCCACCTCTTGACATGGACCCTTAGATGTGCAATAGACAGGGTTCTAAGGATGTCCACCTCTGACATTTGAGTCTGTTTGGACAAAAAGGCTAGCCGATGGACTTTCCCGGACATTAGCTCGTCTATCACGAACGCCGTGTCCACCATAATCCATGTCATGGAAATTGGCCAATGGCTAAATCTGACATATTAATATTTAATGTTCATGAATGTGCAAAATCCCTTATAAGTTGAAAATAATATTACAGTGCATTAAAATAACAAGAGGCCCACTATTCATATAATTATGATAGCCACAATTGCAATATGATCTCAGAATATAAACATATTGAATAATAATGTATTTATAACAATAACAATTGAAGTATCTAGGCAACGGGACTTGGGCTCATGGAAAATGTCGTCAGCAAGGCCGTCTCATTTCAGCTGCTTACCATGCAAGGAGGCTGCTTCAGAGAGCGCCGACTACGCAGGGAACTCTGTGGACGATGCAGTACATGCACTTAGAAGCGCTTGGCCTTCCAAATGAGACACAGCCTTGGAGTTGACATACTCTGAGTCGACAAATCCAACGTTCTTTCATCAAACCGAAAACTCTTTTTAGTATTCTTTTTTAGTTTTCCTACTCAGGGTTTGTCAACTCAGAGTTACCAGCTAAACTCCGAGTTTGTTAACCCTCTTTAATGAAACGGACCCCAGATGCCTGAGTACTGTTTATAGCATCAGAAATACTTCCGTCTTCCACCCTGCCCCATAGTCCAGACAAAAGGAAAGTACAGGAGATTGTTGTCACCTGTGGGACACAACCAGAACTTCCTGCCGCCTCCTAGGCCAGCTTAATTTTTTTCACCAGTTAAATACAAGAAAAACTAACAGCATTATTCTAAACAGATTTTACAACCATTTTAAAAATATCAGCATCCCACTCTCCATCTGCCTTTGGATTTGGGATTTCCCCAGCAACTGCCCAGAGAGACAAAGTAGGGCCTTCAGTGCTTCCCTGACGGATGTGTCACCGACTGTATGTGCTCTACATTAGAGATGGCCGTATACTCTGGAGACAATACTTTGCCATCTGCTTGCCAAAATATTGGATTCGATTTTTTGTTGATACATAACATGGCATATATTTTCACTTTTGAGACAATATGAGTGAAACCAGCTTAATATTTTGCAGCCAGTGCGATCGCAACATAGAGGAAATCATCTTTCAGTGCGTTTGCCCCACAAAGCAAAACCCCCAAAGGTTCAGGAAGGTAAATGTATTTGTTAATGTCTGATTTGATGTAAGCACGGTTCGCAGCATTCATTCGTTTGTAACGGGTTGAAAAACTTGTGTTATTGTAATGGTTTGCTGGATTTATAACTGAGGAGGAAAAAAGGGAACAGGTACACCCCAATGCCATACACACATGCATCTTTGAGTTGCTGTGGTGATGAGTGCTTTCCTTTTCCAGTATAAGGAAGAGGTCATCCAATTCTTGCCCATCTTTTTTATGCACCCATCTCCAATAAGTGCCTCTGTGGCTGCAAGTGTGACTTCATTGGAAGTGACACTTCTGCAGATAAGGTGTGTATGGTACAGTTTGGGATTGATCCCAGGCAACTACCTCAGCACTGTGTATGGTGCTCTTTAAAGGTTTTACTTATCCAAAAAGGTGCCCCAACACCTACCAAACAAAGCTGATACTGCAGTTTTATAGCTCAGAAGGTTCTCGCTTTACACAGTTTTGTCCATTCTATAAGAATTTTTCAAATGTTTTATGTTCTTCACTGTAAATCAAACTTTTTTCCTTGCAATAATTATGCTTATTGGAAAATCACGTGAATTTTCTTTTAAGTATTGGTATTAATGAAAAATTATGATCAATAATGGAAATGGATAAACAATATCAACAGGGACAATACACCCCCAAGCATCTCTAAAAAATAAAATAAAATCAGGACTCCAAAAAGGTCGTTGTCTCTGTTCTCTCATTCTTAGAAGACGTCCCACATGTCCTGCTGCCAAAGAAAAGCTGGCAGCATCCTGAATGTTACACCACCTGTTCATGCATTAGGACTGCATACTCATTTTTGGTAGTTTGTATAATGATTGATCACAATAAAGATTCAGATTTTAACTCACTTGAATTCACAGAATTTGGCTTCTGCCAAACTTACTCTGTTCTGTTTCTGCTCTCTCACACAATCCTCTGCAACATGAATGAAGGACAGATACTGGCTGTTTCGGGGAAAATAAGTATTTATTTAACAGAAACTGAAATCATTCGCAGTAGATAGAGCCGTATTTGGAAGTCTGAGATTTTTCAGTAGAAACTGGATATTTATTTCTTTTTTCATTCTTGATGGGGAAACAGAGGATCCTGCTTCATCTGTGGCACATGTATGATAAAAATAAACTGAAACTGCAGGCCTTAAAAGCAGATGAGCGTAACACTCCCACTCCCTTCCTTTTTGTCCATCTTTATAAATAAAAAAAACTGCATATTTTGACCCTTCTCACATTTTCTTTCTGTGCCATGTCTTAAACATCTCAGCATCCCAAACTTAGCTTCCTCTATCATAATACCGTCTGCTAGCTTTAAAAAATCAGAAAAAGAAAAGAAAGGTCATGAGAATTTATTGATCAAGAAGGTGTAAAAACAAAACCCTCAGAAAATAAAATATAACCTGTTTGTCTTTGCACCACATCAGTGCATGGAACCAGATCAACCTCACATTCGCTCCTTACTGCCACCATCTGTGAGACTCCATGTCACGTGTTGATGGTTGTGTGCTTTTATCAAACACTGTGTCCATCAAACTCAGTCCAGGTGCTTTGAAAAGCCTGCATGGCATATTAGTCCATCTCCATGGCATTGCTGTGCGTCTCCTTGGACACCATAAGTCTCATCAGTTTTCCATGGAGCTTTTCGATCTTCTTCACATCCTGGGCTTGGTCTGTCTTGTACTGTAAACACTGAAAGATGACAAAACACAAAGTCACTTTTTTCTATTAAATCATTATAAAAAAGGAGTGACTTTGGAACTTTCAGGGTTTTCCTCCAGTTTGAGCATTTTTATCTGTATTTCTCCTTTACTCTTGTATTTTTTTTATTCGACGTATTTTACGATTTGATTTTTGTTTACCTACTATGCTCACAAACAGATTCAGCTGCTTTTATGATGCCACTTTCTGCTCTCTAGTTGATATCTACCTGCCACTTTTTGGACATTACCATCAATTTCAGATCTCTGATGGAAAATTTGACAGGAAATAGCTTCATCATAGCTTTGGGGTCAAAATATATTTCTCTTAGCAATATAGCAGTTAAAGTAAAGTTTTTATTACAAAAATGTGACAATTTTTTAAAGGATCATTCACTGTGGTTTTACCATATAGTCTCTAAATAAACACTACATTTTGTTGATGGATTTTAAATCTCCTTGGTGGTTTATAAATGCCTAGAAAACTTCAGTATATCATCTGGGACATGTCACCTATCGACCATAATTTACCCATACTACCAATCCTGAGCAATTGCTGCCAGTATAAGCAATCACACTTGGTGCGCTGGTGGGGATTTAGCAAAGCTTAAGAGTTAAGAATTGAGACACTGTTTACTGCATTAGTAAGGTTGAAACAACTTGTTACCGGCTGAAACAACACCAGCAAGAGAAAAATCTTATTAGTTCACAAATACTAAATGTTCATCCCTTTTTTTACATGATACAATAAACCATCTTGTCAGAACAGATGTAACAGCGTCCCACATTTCCCTGAAGAACATAAATATGAGGGCACAAGGGTGCAAGCTTTTGTGTTATTTTTTCTTTTCTGTTCCTTTCCCTTAAATCAGTGTTCCTCACTCCTGGTCCAGCAGAGCTGATGTCCTGCAGGTTTTCATGGTATCTCGGCTGCAACACACCTGACTAAAATCAACAGGTAATTAGCAGACATGTGCAGAGCTTAGCTGTGTTCGAAATCGCCCCCTATCACGGATGTAGTGCACTACATCTGGTGTTCGCCATTTTTAGTGTTGTTCGAATCCTCCGGTGGTCAGTTTCATCCACTACATAGTGCACTATAAAATACCCATAATTCATTGCGAAATCGAGTGAACAAGTGATGTTCACTTCATCGTACTCCCGTATACCACAATGCAATGCGGACGTGTTTTGGAGGAGATGAAGAAGAAGAGACACATCAGCTAGCATGATAGCTGATGATGTCTGTCAGTTATTTATTTCAC